>OMOW01057764.1:0-20260 GCA_900312555.1 Lamprogrammus exutus
TCTTAAGAGTCACCGATTTTGAGGCAGTTAAAGTCAAAATGTGCCGTGTCAAACCCTCTGTAGTTTGAGACACGTGGGCAGAGGTGAAGGGCTGCTCAGTTCATTTAATCCTCATTTAATCTCGGCATTGCTTCGTTCGCCAGGTTTTCATTGCGATGGCAATGGAACTAAAGGGTGTTGTTCTCGAAACTGGAATAATTGTCCCAAAAATGTTAAAAGTGCTACCAAGAATAGATAACAATCCAATCAAGCACAAGTGGAGATGGAAATGGATGTGGAAAAAACATTACCCTACAAAAGGCCAGAAAAATTAGGCTACACATACAAATGACTGCAGGGATACGGTCATACGATACGATTTTTACAGGAGAATATACAAATGCACACACACTTTATGTTGTATGTGTTGTTTTTATTTTATTTTTGTTTGTGTGGTCTCCCTTAATTTTGCACCGTGTAGGTCAATGCATTTATTTCAAAGTCTAAATTGTTTATTGGCTGGTTGATTTGTTCATCTATCCATTGTTTGGCTGGTTGCCTGGCGGATAATGACTGCGTAATCGATGGCCTGGTGGTCGAGTGACCGGATGATTGATAGATTGATTGGTGGAGAAAATGGGTTAAGCTCAGGCAAAGGACAATTTGAGCAGATTATAAGAGGATGGCATTTCCTGATCACATATTGGACTCATCTGGAGCAGTGTGCTGTGTGTCTGATTGATCTAAAAATCATTTTCCTGTTTCGCTTCACAGGCCCTCTACAACTCAATCAAGAATCAGAAGCTTCAATGGACACTGTAAGTCATTTTACATTGATATTGGGTTTATATTAGGCAAACAATCTCCAATGTTTCTTCTCTCATCATCTGTCACTCTCTCTTTGCTCCGTCTTTGATTAAAACACACACACACACGTACACAAACGGATCGTAATGAAGGACGGGAAGCAATAAAGAATATTGATTAACTTGTTAGCATCCTCATTAATGACTTGAGTGTTGTCTGCCATGCGAAGGAAACATTAGTGTGTCAAGGGTTGCTATTCTGGATCACAGTTTCAGAGTGCCTCAGAGATGCCAATTAAGTCGCTGGCTTTCCAAGCTTTGTTGCCATAGTTACGGCACCATGGATACGACTCCATAGCTACTGCATTGCTCTTCCCTCGATGTGTTCTGTCAGCGGGAGCGCACAGATGCTAACAGATACGCACACAAATATATGCAGGAATTATAGTGAGATGGTGTGTGTGTGTGTATAGACGTGAAAAGAGATTTACTGGAAAGATAGAAAGAGAGAGCGACTGTGAGAGAGAGTGAGAGGGAGAGAGAGAGAGAGAGGCACAGCCATTTCAATGGCTCTTTACCTGCACGCTGTACAAAGGTGTGACCACAGCCTCCCACCACATTCCCAAAAATAGCAGCCGCGCTCCCGAAGCAGCCGGGGGAAAAAATGGTCAGCGGAGCAGATCGAGAAGGAGGTCTGCCGAGAGGAAGCCAATCCAGTTCAAATATCTCCGCAGACATGTAGACATCTATTTAAACACATAAGAGGCCATGCATAGATAAAGACAAAGACATCATTTAACGTTTGTCCATCAAGCATCTCGCAAATCCATCTCTAAACAAACTTATAAATTTATCCTAAATAGCTTTAATGCCACCACTTTCACACAGGTATTCAGATGCTGCAAATATGCTGGACTATTCTATTCTATTCTATACATAGGCCTGGTGAGTGCTAATTTACTAATTTACTTTCTGACCGAGGCTTAAACAAAACCATCATGCACCTGTGACAGAGGTGTGATTTTTAGACACAAATGCAAACTCTGCGCTGTGATTGCATGAATACAAATTGTATATGTGAAATCTGCCGTGCATTAAAATTACAAGTGCGTGTTTGCACGCCCGTATGTATGCACGTTTTTGCACCCCGATGAACAGCACAATGCAAAAACACAGCGATGGATGTTATTTCACACCCCCACAGAGAAAGACACACACATGGCCACTCTCAGCAGTGCAGTTGGATGCACCCACATGTTCTTCACTCACACACACACACACACACACACACACACACAGGACAAACATACACACACATGCTTCCTCATTCCAGAGCGGGGGAGGAAAGCAGAGAGAGAGAGAGGTGGTTGGCATTCTGCACCCCTCCCTTCCACGACCGAAAGAGAGAGAGAGCGAAGGAAAGACAGAAAGAGGCTCAACAAGTAAACGAATAAACGAAATATAGATTTCTAGATAAGAGCAGGAGAGGGAGAGCGGAGAGAAAATGGCAGAAAAGTGTTTGAGAATCACAAAGAGAGGTGCGGCACGTGAAAAGGACACGAAGGAGCGGGACAGACTCGGCCCGTCTGCTTTAATATTCCTTTTATTCTGCTAATCCCTCTCTCTTCGTCCCTCAGTGGCTCTGCTCATCCTGTCTCATTATCGTCTCCTGCCGCCACCTCTCACCTACGGTGGGAGGGCAGAATGTGCGCCACCGCGTTGCATCATGCGATATAAATTGGCAGGGACGCTCGTGAAGACCATACAATATTGATTTGTGTTTCTGAGGAAAGCATTTGCAATAACACACTGGATGTTAAAAGAGGATGGATGAATTAATGTCCTCTTTTACTTCACCCGTGCAGCTACATCAGGACAAAGCAACTGGCACATACTTCTTCACTCCCTCCTTTCCTTTCCTGCCCTTCCCTTCCCTTTCCTCTCCTCTCACCCATTTTTTGTTGATAATCTTCTGCCATCAGCTTTGTCTTTTTCTGGCTTTGCCCCCCCTCTCCCTTTGTCTCTGTCTCGTCGCTTCTCCATCCATCCATCCATCCATCCCCCCTCTCTCCAGCTCCTCTCGACTTTGTCTCTGTGTAGAATGGGATCCAGGCAGGCCAGCAGTTACCAGGCAACAGGCTACATGCTCATTGGCTCTGTCTCAGCGTCTATCTCTCCCCGGATCCTGCATGGGGTTAACTGCTGTTATGTACTGTTGGTTACTCATAGCGTGGTCTCAGGGGGGTTCGGCATCCAGCCATTTTTCTATTTTCAGGCTGAACTTTTGCATGGGTGCCGCCTGGTGAGGTAACAAGTGGAATCACCACGTTACCTCACCGGGCATGTGTGGGGACGCTTGCTGCGATAGCCGAAGGCATGAATTATCTCTTAATGTGACAAATCCCATGTAAAACACTAACAAAATGTATACACTGCAAGGGATTATTCAGGTAAGAACTTTGTCATCTCAAAAATACAAATCCATCTTCTCTCTCACTTGTGCGATGTCATATCCTAAACAAACACATGCCGCATATGAGTCTAGTGCTCACTGTATTGGATAGACAATTAGGAAATACGAGCGCACAGAGACATATTTTCCGGGTAATATGCACAGGCAGAAAGGCACACGGTTCACCTGGGAGCAGTTAGTAGAGAAATAAAGCTAAGGTTGGAGAGAGCCAGTGCTCAGCAGTTATCAAAATCCTCATTTACAAAGATGGCTCCTCGAGGTCTGTCTTTAATTAGTGATGCGCACCCTGCAAAGAAAAAACAACTTTAATTCCCAGCCACAACTGCTTAAAACTTTAAGGGAGAAGGAACGGAGTCTGGGTAAATGTGTTTCCATTTGCATATGCTGAGGTGGCTTAACGCCTCTCCCCTGTCTCTCCCGTAATAAGTTGTAGTAAGTAATAAGCCTCCGTTTTTGCAGCAAGGTAGAGTAACTTTTCCCACACCCGCAGTGCATTTTGGGAACAGCGATGCGTCTGCTCCCCAGCGGTGAAGATGTCCCTGTTTTTCACCTCGATGCTACGAACAAGATCGATGGTGTCACTTTTTTTCCCTTTTTTTTCTCCGCCGTGGTACTTTTTGATCAAGGAGAGTGGACCGCATCTCAAGAGACGGAGGAGGAGGCAGAGGAAAACACAATTAAGGCTTTGAAGACATAGTTTCATTCAATCAGGTTTCCCCCAGATACACGAAGCTTTGAAAACGCCTTCAGCACCAAGCAGCAGACAGCAATATTACTCATGTGCATGAAATGAAAGTTCTCCAGTGAGTGTTTAAGGCTTTGTGTGAAATCTCTGGACCTCTTGTCCTCTGCTGTTCCTCGAGCAACAAGCACAGAGTGAGAGGCAAATGGACAGGATGAATGATGATGTGTTTATTCATGTTGCTAATGAGCCATGACACATAAGTGTTGATCACCATGGAATCTGTTTTTTGTCTCCATAGTGACGAGGAGGAGCTGCGGAAGTCGTTTTCGGAGCTCGGGGACAGCCTGTGCGACTCCAACGCCTCCAGATCCATGAAGCGGGTGGGCAGCAGTGGGAAGCCCCTGTCGGACGAGGCTCAACCCCCCAGAACGCTGCTGTACAACAACGGCTTCCTGGTGCGCAAAGTCCACGCCGATTCGGACGGAAAGAGAAGTACGCCATCTTTCACCTTGAAGCATAAATCACGTGTCCAATGCCACTGCATGCACACAATAATATGTCATTTGTGTACGTGTGTGTTCTAATTTCTCCCACTATTATACATGATTAAATTTAAATTAAAGTAGAACTGCAGGTATTCTGGTAACTTTTCTGTCCGACTCGCAGCACCAAGAGGGAAGAGAGGGTGGAAAACCTTCTACGCCATCCTAAAAGGGCTAATTCTCTATCTGCAAAAGGT
This sequence comes from Lamprogrammus exutus, assembly GCA_900312555.1. NCBI lineage: Eukaryota > Metazoa > Chordata > Actinopteri > Ophidiiformes > Ophidiidae > Lamprogrammus > Lamprogrammus exutus. The sequence goes on from OMOW01057764.1 coordinate 4,683, forward strand.
AAGACGCTCAATTACCAATATTACAGAATATATTGTATATACATTGACTTGTAAAGAGATACTGTATACTCTTAAAGACTTGTGTTGTATGGAATTTGACAACAGCTGCTACATTTGTCATTGTTCAACCTTCCCAAACAACAGGTTATAGGTTTACTCACTTCAGTGGGGTTTTCGGGTCATCAATACATTTCTCACAGGAGCATTGTGGATATATCTAAATAAAAATGATCTTTACTTATCATGTTCGGAATCGCTTTACGGTGCCCATTTCCTGTTTACATTTCAAAAACTACTACGTATGTCCAGGCCAGCCAGTTAGGTCCTGGCACTGTGCGGAGGAACCACACTGAGTGCTCGACGTGGCCTTGATGAGGGGCCAGGCTGACAGGCCACTATTACTCGAACTCACTCTAGGATACACAGAAACAAGGCTCCCAACCGTGAATGATCCTGCAGCGACGCCGTGGCTGTGTTCTCTGCTCCAACACCGGATTTGTCAGTTCAGATCAGAAACTCCCACAGAGTGTCCTACCTAAAAAAAAACAACGTTATTTTGGATGGTTGTGTGTTATATTTGACTGAGAGCAAATCTGAGCTGTGGTCTTGGTCTGATTTGTGACATAATGGTGAATTAGTACTCAAATACATTAACTAAAAGTAAGCATGTTTTAGCTGTAAAGTGTAGTTTCAGGTGCAAAAGGAAAGGGAGCGATGAAGGTTAAGGATAGAGAAAAGAAAGGAAACAAAGCAAGGAAAGGAAAGGAAAGGAAGTAATAAAAGAAAGTGGGAAGAAGCAAGCAAGAAGGTAGTATGGGAATAAGTAAAGAAAGAACAGATGTAAATGTAAATAATTAATATGCCTATAGTACTTACATGCAAAATTGCACTCATCGTAAGTACTGCACTTGAGTATCGGTATACATTCCACGTCTGATAGTATTAGTAAGATTATTATTATTATTATTAGTAGTAGTAGTAGTAGTATTAGTAGTAGTAGTAGTAGTAGTAGTAGTAAGCGTCTGACATCACTTTAGTCCATAGAGCTTCTCAGCATTAACATTGCATGATGGGGGAGTTGCGGTGTTGGTGTTTATGTTTAACACTTCCTCATCTCACCGCTTCTCAAATAAAAACATATTCTCGCACGGCTCACCAGCTCCAATAACTGTTAGGAAGCCCGGGCCTTAGTCATAGCGTTCATATCTTATTTATGTCTGTCATGCCAGGGGGAATACAGGCCCGATAAGCAGCTCTCCGACGAGGACCTGAAGAACGCCGTGTCCATCCACCACTCTCTGGCCATGAAGGCGTCAGACTACAGCAAGAGGCCAAACGTCTTCTACCTGCGAACTGCCGACTGGAGGGTGTATCTCTTCCAGGCATCGTGAGTCCCTTGATTCGAGTTTTATCCCTCTCATATGCACGCAGAATACATGCGCGCATATTAGCTCGACATCCGCATCAGACTTGCCATTAAAATCTTTAAAACCTTATCTCGTGTGGAGAAAGGCTCTTAATCCTGCACATTACTGTAATCACAACCAGCAGAAACAAACTCTCGTCTTATCAACACCTTCCAAGGTCGAAGCTTGAGTCTTGTTCTCTTTCTTCAGCCGTTTAGTCTGTCAGAAACTAGCCAATCATAGCTGAGCATCCATGCAGCTCCAGCAAACAGCAATTTAAAGCCAGGTGTGCACATTTCTGTGTTAATGGTGTGTAAATACATGCATGTGCCGATATATCAGTGATATATGAAATGAGGCAGTGAATGTATAGTGTGTGTTCAGAGCAGGGTGAGGGTGTGTGTGTGTGTGTGTGTGAGAGAGAGAGAGAGAGCAGGAAGTTACCACATGTTCCAGCCCCCTGGAGGACAGGCTCTGTGCTCCAGTTGCAGCTTACATGCATTTGTCCCAGATTCTCTCTCTCACTCTCTCTGTCTCTCTCTCTCTCTCTCTTGCGCTCTCTCTCCAGGGACCATAAGCAAGACTGATTCAGTCTGATATTTCTCATGGGTCCCTAATGGCTCTGTTAGTGTATAACCGGCCCTTTTCTTGTGCATTAATTGGCTGCAAAATTACTTCTTTGTCAACACCAAAGCTGTTTTCTCTGATGATTATCCCTTTGATGTTGTAAGCCAGCCATGTGCTGATGTGTGCACACAGCAGTATCTGATAAGTGCGATGCGTGTGTTTGTACGTGTGGGCATGTACCTGTGTTATCCTTCACAGGAATGCAGAGCAGATGCAGTCTTGGATCACGCGGATCAACACGGTTGCTGCCATGTTCTCTGCGCCTCCCTTCCCAGCAGCCATCGGCTCCCAGAAGAAGTTCAGTCGGCCACTGCTGCCCGGGACTATGTCAAAACTTTCTGAGGTAACATCATTTTAGAGCCATAGGCCTGGGACAAGTCTGACTCAAGTCCAAGACCATCAACATCAAAAATGATTTTAAAATATAAATGATGGTCAGTGGTATGCAGCCATTTTCAGTCTGCTTTGTCACATTATTTTTTCATGGAACAAAGGCAGGGCTATTAGAATTAAAATTTCATAAACAAACCCTCCATTTAATAGCATTAACACCCCTACAATTCATCACTAGTAAGCATTACGTCTATAACTGCAGTCCTTACTTTCCTCACATCTCAAAAATCAATCTGCCGGCAGCTGTAGTTTTTCAAAGAATACTCAATAAATAATACAGGCAAATAACTCAATACCAGTGAATGCAGTGAACAGGATACATTACTCCATGATAAAAACATAATCAGTATTCTGTTGTGTATGTACCGCAGTGGGACAAAGACCAAAAAAAAAAGAAGCAAAAAGTGGAAGTAAAAGCACACATTTGTTTATCGTTCCGTTTATCTCTCTGATGAGGTGATGACCTTATGTTTACAGGAGGAACAGGTCAAATCCCATGAATCTCGATTCCGGGCCATCTCCACTGAACTAGCTGAGTTACGATCTTACCCACCTGACCGTAAATGCAAAGGGCGAGAGCTGGACGAGTACCGCCAGCGGGACGAATACCTGGAGTTTGAGGTGAGCTGGACTCTCAGCAAAATAAATAAATAAAGAGAGGCAGTCAGGTATTAAGTGGTGATTTTAGTACTGCAGCTCTCTCTCTCTACTCTCTCCGATAGTAAATGTCTTTCTTTGTCTTTCTCTTCCTCGCTCATACTCACGCGCACGTCCCTTGTAGAAAACGCGGTATGGCACTTATGCCATGCTGCTACGGGCTAAAATCCGCAGCGGTGAGGAAGACCTGTCTGTGTTTGAGTCACAGCTCCTGGAGGACAACGGGCTGCAGAGGGCCCACTCCAGCCCCACACTGCAGGACAGCAGCCAAGCCAGCCAGGCCAGCAGCACCAGGGACGGTGGCAACAGCAGCAAGGCCAGCATCTGCAGCACCAAGCCTCGACAGGAAGGCCAGAGACACAGCTACCGACAGGCCGTCAAGAAGTGAGACGGGGTGGGGGCGCCGGGAGCGGCACGGTGTTGCACTGCCAGCGACAGGCTGTCTCCCTGCATAGGTTGTTATTTGAGATCCGCTAGGGTTTGGAGCTCTGCTTGAAGGGGGAGCAGGAGTGAGGGTCTACCCCATGCCCTCCCCCGACCATGACGCCCTACCCGGCACCCCAATCTTCTCATCTGTCAGAGGAGGTGCAGATCCTGAGACTGGCAAAGTGGCTGGGCAATACCAGCAGGGATGATGGTGCAGCAGGCCACAGATTTGCAGAGGTGAGGTGTCTTTGAGACGATGCGCTGGGTGCAGCAGCATACTGTACCGAGCAGTCAGATAAGGAGGGTGCTTATGGACTGAACCGGGCACCATACAGGGACCTACATTCAGCATCCTTTCCTTTTTTTCCCGTTTTATTCTTTGAAGGCACCTCTCCCATCAAATTCTACCACTTTCCTCTTAACCTTTCACTCAGTTGAGGGACCAAACATGTTTAAGTATTTGTAACATCGTGTTTCAGACAAATGTCCATTTGATTTCTCTTAAGTGCTGTAATAGCTCCTGGACTTGTAATACATCACCCAGTCTTTTGGAGCTTTACATTGCCGCTCCTTTTTGGCCACATCACCAAGGTGTGTTCACATTCCATACAGAAGCTGGATGTTACAGCATCTGATGCTCCTGTGCGTATTCCGCTGAGAAGGCCACCTATTGTATAAAGTTGAATCGAATTAATTATGAACCGACCGTATACAACCCAAACTAGATGTGTGGTGGATGTGGCTGCTGTGTACATCTTGGGTGAGGGTAGGAGATGGTGCAGCTCCCTTTTCTACCTCCTCTCTCTCCAGAGGTGGAATTCTCCTCTTTTCTGTCTAGTCACTGATGGCCAGTTAGAGGCAGCAAGATCAGTAGACACTCACAACACTCAGTACGCAGCAGTGTAACTCAACACTGCATCTCAGCAAGAGAGTCACCGTCTTCTTTTCTCTACTTGAACAGATGTTCTCTTATCCAGTTGCTTTGGCTACTGTCCAGTGGTGTGCTTCTGTTCTCTTTCTTCTTCTTGGCCGAATGTTGTTTTTTCCAGTGATCTGCATGCCTGCATCCTGCACAGCTTCTTTTAGACCTTTCGCTTCTCTGAGGGCAGAAAACTGAGAGCAGCAACGTGTTTTCTGGGGTCACTTAGTCCTTTTCCTCATGCCGCAGCCATATCCCACACATGCACTCTCTGTGTGTACTTATAGCTTCTCGTTTTTAAGCCCTATTTTAACACTCACCAGGCAGACCCTGAATGTTCTTGTTTTTCAGTATTTTTACAGTATTTTACAGTTGTTTGTGGATGTTGAACATATTCCTCTTGTGTAATGTATGTCAAGTGTATGATGAAACAAGATATTGATAATGTAAAGGAAAATATGTTATCCATACTCTTTGTAAACATCCAGCATACGTTGTATATAATGCACCACCTGCTGTATGCTTATATTGTAGGATATATGACAGTATATTTACAATATATTCAACACACTATTGTGACAATGCATTAAGAACATAGAGTCAAAATTTCTTGTGCTCAGAGTCCCAAAAGCACCACATGATAATCATGTGTTCTTTTGCTTTTTCGTACATGTAGAGTCTTTTGAAAGGGTGATTCAGCAGCAGCACAATATGAGTATTATAAAAAATGCCTATGTACCTATCACAAATTAGTAAAAGGATGATTATGAAAGGAGTACAACGCATGAGTGTAAAAAACCAACAGGATTTCAGCTACTGTGGGATTTCAGTGACAGCGCATGGTATGTTATGACCTAATAGCATGATTTATTGGGGATCAGGGTTGATACTGTGGTCAAAGATACCTGAAAAGAGTGTGTGGAATGTAAAAGGACGACAAGGTTGTTGTGGAACTCCTCATTTCAGGGGAACTGGTCTAAATACTGAACCATATGTTTAGAAAATCTGATTTTCGGTAACCATATCCACCTCATAACAGTTAATATTTCATTATTGAAGTATAGCCATTTTCTACTCAGGCTTTGAAATGACACAGCTGCAGTGCCAGCGTCCTACCAGCAGGGAGAGCTGTCAACATTCAGTTGTTTTTTCCAGCCATAACGATACCTGCTGCACCTGCAGTGAATATGCATGGCACCTCCCGTTCACTGGAGAATGGGGGGATTTGCAGGGCTACGAGATAGGACATGCGTGTCTGTGTGTGTGTGTGTGTGTGTGTGTGTGTGAGAGAGAGAGAGAGAGAGGGAGAGAGAGAGAGTCACTGTATCCATGCTGTGACCACGCTGGCTGTAGAGAACATTCCACACCGTTTCATGTATGAATTTTCTACATTACCAACTTCCGTCTAGCAGCATCCATTACCATGTACAGTTTTTAGAAGTGGTGATTGAATATTCAGGCTTAACTATCGCACAGTGTTTGCCTCTCAATCATTTCCTCACCATTGATTCCACCTTTATGCCATCACATCCTCTGCTATTCTTGACTTTTCTGCACTTCCCTTTTCTCATCCATCCTCCTCTCTTTTCGTGGTATCACTTTTCAGATACCGTCCTCCGTCAGTAGTATTCGTACTGTATATTGTTGCCGTAATTGACACACTGTACCCTTTATCAGTTGTTTAACGACGTCACAGCTGTGTATTTATTCGTAGTGTTTGACTCAGCTGTTTATAATGAGGCCATACTGTCAAAAAGCAGCCAGTCTCGTGTTAAATGCCATTTACAGCCTGCTGAGGGGAAGGATGATGAGTAATTGGAGACAGCACTGAAATCACACCCAAAAAGTGATCATGTCACAAAATCAACTGCTGAAAGAGAGCACAGATTGTTCTGTATTCGTCCTAAGAATAGGTGGGTGGATGTAATATGAAAAGAAGGCATTGCAAGGGAGCTTCTACCTTGTCGAAGTCTCCAAGGTCCCCCCTTGCCCCTCCCCTTTTCCCCTGCCAACTACTCTCCATTTCTTGCCATGAAAGAGCAGCTGCAGGATCTCCATGGCACTGGTTAGCATGGAAATGGCTGGTTCCCCTGGTGACGGCTCCGTGATGCTCCGGTGAAAGTCACCCCCGATGTAGTGCATTCACAGATGTAGTGTACCTCTGTGAGAGAGCAACCACTGGTACAGCAGCAGCGCAGGCGGGCAGACAGTCCTCTAAACGTCCTGTGTACTGTTACCATTTCAGTTCACCCATGCCAGCCTCGTTTCTGAATGAGACATGTACAGTATATAACGCATGAGCTATTATGGTCTGCTTTCTTTGATATTATGGGTAGCGTATTAAATGAAGGATTAATATTTAAGATCAACATGTTTGTTGTCCTTGAGCTCATGGTCAGTTTTTATTTCTATCAATGTGAACGAAGGAAATGGCTGTATTTAATGCTGTCGTATGCTGATGTGTTTTAGAGAAGCCAGCTCATATGAATCTTTTACATGTGGAGGTCTGATCCATTTCAGTGTTTTTAGACCGGCTGCAGATGAGGCAATGTTCATTTTATGCTAGACATACAGTAGGCTTCATGTGTCACTGCCTTGTTTAACTCACCAAGGAAATGTTGTTTGTGTGCCTCTCATTTTGGGAGTCATAGAAGATAAAAATAAAAGTGTTTTGAAGGGTCAACTGTGTCTGAACATCATTTTGTAAAATGAAATGCATCATTTCAACTGTGCAAATACAATTTGTAAAGCTATTTAGGCTTACACACATGCCTTCCTAGAAATACACTTAATACTTCCAAAGAAGAGGAAATTATCTGTTTTCTTCTGCGTTTGTCTGACAGGAAATTATGAAACCATACAAAATGTTTTACTATTTACTATAACATTGTGGGTCAACTTTACCTAAACCCCTACAATTAAATCTTTGCAATCCTCATTATTATTTCATAGACAACAGGGCGGAAGATTTGTGGACAGCAGTCAGTTGTATACCATCATAAATTAATTGGAAAACATACTCCATTATTGCCTCAGGTTGTGTGATTCAGTGATCATTACAAGAGAGCAGTCTATGGCTTTGCAGTCTCACAACCCCTGATGGATTGCACCACACGCCATCATTTCTAGATAACGCTTCACTTGAACAATGTGCAAGATCACCACTAAGATTATCACTATCTCTTAACATGCTGAATCTTGGAATGTAGCTCCGTGCTCAAGATAAGATCTCTTTTGCATGGTGGAGGGATATGTCAGGAGAGCCACGGTGGGACAGGGTGGGATGTGGTTTGAGGTGGAATGATGGCATATATGTATGCTTTTGTACATTATTTGCAATCTATATAGTTTTATTTGTAGTTATTTATTCTAAAATGGCTGTACTGTTTAGTTCTGCATCTATTTTTGCATTGATACTATACTAAGCAGAGGTGGAAAATATGGTATCCTAAAGTATTTGGTGGTAACTGATTTAGTTCTGTACCTCTTGCTTTATATTAAACCCCTGTTACCTCCCCTACTTGAGTTTAATATATGTATTTATTCAAGTTAATTAATAGGGGCAGTAAATTCAGTTTTTTATGTAGTGATAATGGATGAAAAAAATGTATAAATGTAGGGATAAACGTAATAAAATAAACACACAGCACCTTCCTGTGTTGCTGATAGGCCCATAACGAAACCTAGGCTAAGTAAAGTGCTCAACATACAGTATGTTAAAGTCATAAACGTCATATATCATGGCATGTAGATAGATTGATGGTTGAAATCCGGTTTCAGTGCAAACTGTGTAAGCTTTGTGTTCTTGAACATTTCCCTTTCGTTTTCAACAAACTACAGCCGGGCTTTCTGGTGACGTCACTAGTAGGAAAGTACACATTGCTGCATTGACCTGAAAACAACAAGAGCGATCACGGCTCATGACTTTTCATAGAAATCACAAGTAAGTCTGAAAAACGCCATTATCCTCTAGTTCAACGTGAATACTTGTACGTAAACGCACAGCTTCTTCTGACTAGAGCCAATTGTTTCTGTAGAAGCTAGGAAGTTAGTAAATGGCTCCGTCTATTCACTGCAAAGCATCGTTGTTGTAGCGCTACGAAATGCTGTCTACGCTGATGCTAGGCTAGCTGCTAGCCAGTTGGCTTAAGTAGCCAATGTGCGACATTATTAAGTTTCCTTTCATACACGTGTGTGCTGTTGGGTTATTCTTAGATATCGCGTTTTGGGTAAACAAAACCCACTTGTGTCATACCGTCGCCTAACGTCAAGCCAACCTAGCTATTTTGCAAACATCGAGTGTGATCTGACGTTAGCTGGTCCAGGATATAATCTGGTTTCCGGGCTCGTGAGCTTTATTAAACCAAATATTCAGGTAGCGACTACAGATATAGTAGATAACTAACGTTTCCCTGTGCTATGAGCATTAGTGCCTTTTGTGTGGCTGACATGTAGCCATAACTTCTGTACTCTCTTCTAGTTGGAGTTACAACAATGGAGAAACCTCCGTTTAGACAGAACCAGAGCTGCGGAGACTGGGAGCTGAAGGAGAGGCTGGGGATGGGCGGCTTTGCCCATGTTTACCTCTACCAACATCATGTGAGTGTAGACCCAGATACCTACTACACACACGAGTGTGTCTCCTGCTATATATGGTATTGCTAATGACAAAGTTGACATTTATTAGTCTTGTGGAATGGTTTTCCAATTCCAAACCAGTCAGGGTACAGAATCACATTGGGTCAGTATCTGTCAGTGAAGGTTCATCTCTGTTATCCAGGTAATAAGAGGCCAAATCCAAACACTGGGCCTATTTCTTTACCCTAAAGATGATTTGCTGAAAGACTTCATCACTTGGTTCCAGTATGATTCCCCCACACTAGTTTAACTGGATGAACAGTGAAAAGTCTACAACCCAATTTGGGTTTTATGATTGCACTTAGCCAGACATTGGTAAGCTGCCATAATAGCTTATCTATGCAAATTTTAAAATCTAGACATTGTGAAATGAGATGCAAATCATTTAAGTTATTGTGAATGTAAATTACAGATGTCCTTGCTTTTCCACATTTTTCCCGACATAACTCATCTACACATAAGTCAGGCACCCTCATCTTTAACAACCCGGAAAATGCGAAATGATAAAACCTTCGGGATACCGCAGGACCCTCGCCCCTGGTGAAAATGTCGGTTTCAACGAGCGGCTTTGGATTTGAGTGAAGTATTGCTTCACTTTCCTTAAACTCTGCTTCAACTAGGTGTTGTCTGGAAGGGACGATTTAGAAACAACCAATCAGATCAATGGCTTTTTGGACACTGTCAACGCCCACTCAAAAGAGCTGACAGACTGAGGGGCTGGAAACATGCTGCAGAACCTGATTTTGTACAGAATTTCAACAAACTATTTACAGACCAAAGTGAACTATACTAACTTGCTAATATAGAGCAAAATATGGGTCCTTTAAATTTAACCAAGACATCTAATAACTTGCTCTTAACCTACATATCTGGTCATCTTTCCTCCTGCAAAGCACCAAACCCTGCCGATAGACAGTGATTAACATTAGCTAACATTCCAGAAAGGGTACAGAGTGAGATGTCTGACCTTAAACCAAGTGTTTGTCCTCACCAGTTTCTATACTATCTAACTATACACCACATTAAAACCCAACATCCTGCCTGTCTGTGTACACAGCTTTTAGAAAATCAAACAGGCCGAGGCCTCATGAACACAGTCTGCCCAGTGTGAGATCCATGTTTGTGAATATACAAGATGAGTGCAAGTGGCCCAGCATTTGATAAAGACACACACACATCACTGGATTTATACATAATACTGGATAAGCTATCCTGCGTGGGATGTTTCCTTTCCGTATTGAACATTTTTCACCCATCAGCTTTTTGATTCACGCAGGTTACAGCACAATTCCTTGTCATATTGTTCTCATAATGAGCGGTCTTGTTTTTGGTTGTTTTTTTTGCCCCTTATCTGCGCATGCATCTCAAAATGGCTTTACTGGGAAAACTGTCTTTACTAAAAGTAGCTTTACTTACCTAGATGAGAGGAAATATACTGTAGGAAAATGCCTCCTCTGGAATTTTGTTCATGGCATGTAACTGCAGAAAAGCTGCTGTGTTTTGGGTATGTTGCCGTCCTTATGGAAATTTTGTTCCTTCGTAGGAAACAAATGAAAAACTAGCTGTGAAAATGTGCCGCCTAGAGTTGACGCCGAGAAATAAGGACAGATGGAGCCGAGAGATCCAGATCATGAAAAAGTTTGTATTTATCCTCACTTACAGAGAGCTGTTGTGATTTGCCTGTATTCTCTGCTTCCTATGACTATGATGCATTCATATAGCACATGATTAATGTGTTGTGCAAACATCGGAACAGAGATGCCTCCAAGAGAGTATGATTCCAGTAAATTGTATGACTAATGGCCAGAAGGTTTTTATATAAGATCCACACATGTTGTTGGAGTATACTTTTTCTCTCACATGTACTTTAGACAAAGGAAAAGTGCAGGCATCCCTTTTGATTCATTGTGACATCTGAAGTACACATGGTAGCACAAACATTGCAGCAGATGACAAAATTGGCAGGGACACCATTAAATATTTATGCTATTAAAACTCCTCCTCCTCCTTTCTGGTTCAGGTTAAATCATATCAATGTCGTGACGGCCCGAGATGTACCAGAGGAAATGAGGCACATAGCCTTAAATGATCTTCCACTGCTGGCCATGGAGTACTGCTCCAGAGGAGACCTGAGGAAGGTGAGGGACCCGCAGAGGGAATCTCTCTTCAACTCACCGTTCAGAGTCCATATGTGCAAAGGATACAATTGCATCATGTAGTTATATGTTGTATCATATCAAACTTGTTTTACTGGCAGGATAGGCCGGTAAGGTTTTGGCAGAACAAATTCATTTCATCTTAATTAGCATTGACAAAGTGAAAGGAGCTTCTTACCATGGTGCATTTGTGTGATTCACAGATGCTGAGCAAACCTGAAAACTGTTGCGGTTTGAAGGAAAGTGAAGTGCTCTCATTACTCAATGATGTCGGTGGGTGTACTGCTTGTTCGTCCATTAATCGCGCTTCTTTGTGCCTTATCGGTCAGCCTGACTCTTCTTTCTCTGCTCCAGGATCTGGCATTCAGTATCTGCATGAAAACAAAATAATACACAGAGACCTTAAACCTGAAAACATTGTGCTACAGGATATCGGTGGAAAGGTAAAATGTGGAATTTTATTTATGTGCAATTGTTTGTAACAGTCCTACTTCTTCATGCAAATGTTTAACATTTATTGTTTTCTCCACAGCTTGTTCACAAAATCATTGACTTGGGCTATGCTAAAGACTTGGATCAGGGCAGCCTGTGCACCTCCTTCGTTGGCACTCTTCAGTACCTGGTGAGTAGTTAACCAAACCTGAACTGTTTCAACATTGAGTGTAGAAAATATACAGAATCTGTTTTTATTCCCATTATGGATTATAAATTCCTCCTGCTTTCATTCACATCTCCCATTTTGCAAATTAAGTAGATTTAAGAGGACAAATCAGGAATGTAGGTCGCACCTGATGTCATCTTGTCCATGTATAGCTAAAGAACAAATGTTCCTGATTTAAATTCTTAAAAACTTCTTGTAAATGCATCTTGTGTAAAGATGCACCATCAGTTGCATCGATTTTTAAGGTGGCCATTCAACAGCATTGATCAGAAACGTTCATAATTGACTGATAATAATCGATCAACAAAAATTGTATCATCCTTAAAAACATGTTCCTAGATTGATATCCTGTTCTTTGTACTCCATTAATAGTGTAGAATTAAGTTTCCATAATCCTGTTTGTAAATTCAGTGAAGTTTAAAAAAAAATTGTGTTTAATTGTATCAAAATAATCAAATCAAATCGTGGTGGAAATGAAAGATTTCTGATGCATCAAATCGTTCCCTAAATTGAAATCTCATCAAAACGCCATGGGGCCAATAACTCCCAACATCAATGTTGTCAAAGATATGGATTGGATGTTTGGTTTTGTGATGCAGGATTTCTTCTCTGCAGGCCCCGGAGCTGTTTGAAAACAAGCCGTACACCGTCACTGTGGACTACTGGAGCTTTGGCACCATGATCTTTGAATGCAGCTGCGGTTTCCGGCCGTTCCTGCACAACCTCCAACCTGTGCAGTGGTGGGTTGATGATATAAGCAAACATCAGCGTTTGATTTCAGCAGGCAGATTTCAGTCAGATCGGTGATTCCAAGATCACAAAGTGAAAATGCATAAAAGCCACAATACACAGACATCATGTTAGACTCGGGAGCTGAGAATTACATTTTTGACCACATGGAACAAATTTATCATGAAAAAGTATGTTAAATGTGATTATTATAATCTGTTTACTCTGAAAAATGTTTTGTTATGCTTGTGGTGAATTTGTACCGGATATTTGTCCCTGCTGTATTGGATGTACAGAGAGACATGCTTGATGTGGCCAAGTTAACAGATTTTGAAACGGTTTCAGAATTAGCAGAGAGACGTTATTTGAAATTCAGCATTATCACATCTGAATGTCTTAACTGTGTGTACGTGGATTAGAACAGTGTTGATACAGAGCATCTTAGCATGCGATCAGTGTCAAACTTTTTACAGGTAACAACTATAAATGGCTAGAGAGGCAAATGTCGTGTGAAATGTAATTTTAAGTCAACTACTTTGATGAAAATATTTAAAAGTTATTACCCCTTAGTTATCCTGTGTTTGCATTCACAGGGCCAGCAAAGTGCGGAACAAAGGTCCAAAAGACATCATGGCTGTAGAGGACATGAATGGAGAAGTTAGGTTCTCCACACATCTTCCCTATCCCAACAATCTGAGCAGGTTAGGAGCCTGTAGTGAGCACTGTTTACACTCTGTGTTTGTTTACCGTTTTGTGTAGAGGTTGCAGTGTTGTCCTCTGGTCACGGTGGCTTGAAGCTTTTAAATCACAAGTTTTTAACTGTTTAACAATCACATGATTTGTGGAATGTAGACCAGCCACAGATCGTATTCACCCAGAATTTAGACAGTTTGTCGTAATTGCTCGCATTGGACATGTTTTGAATTGCTAATGTATAGGACGCTCTTGGAGACAATGGAGGCGTTGCTGCAGCTCATGCTGAAGTGGGACCCGGTCCATAGAGGAGGCAGAATCAACCCTGACATGAAGAAACCCCAGTGCTTTGAAGTTCTTGAGCAAATATTAAGTATGAAGGTGAGTAACGGGCAGGACCCTGTTCCTTAAGAAACGAGGCCTCTGCTGGTGCTTTGAAGGCATACAGCCGTATCTGGCTCAACAGTTACATGATCAGGACCATTGCCTCGTCTTATTTCGTTTTTAACTGATAGTGATCTTTTATAAAATACTGAGGAAATGATGGGCACTCAATCGTTAAAATATACAATACGTTATATGCAACATCTACGTGCACTCTTTATAGGCGGTGCGTCTTGTCAGAAGATGTTTGAAATGGTTGGCCTGTGTTGGAAGTTTTTCTGTCCGTGTATACTTTCAGTAAATGATGGACTACTGACTAGCGTGTCTCGTATACTCTCTGGTAATCTCTCTCTCTCTCTCTCCTGTCGTCAGGTCGTCCACATCCTGAACATGACCACGGCCCAGGTCCACTCTTTTCAGCTCACTCCCGACGAGAGCCTCCACAGTCTGCAGAGGCGCATCGAGGCAGAGACCAAGATAGAGGTAATGAACCAGGAGCTGCTGCAGGAGACGGGCGTGTCACTGGATCCCAGAAAACCCGCTGCACAGTGTGTCCTCGACGGGGTGGTAAGGAATTTACTTTGTTACTTACATTTTGTCTTTTGACTGGACCGCTGATTAACTTATGTCAATATGAAAAAACAAAACGATACGGAAGATCTGTGTCTGCAGCCAAGATTCATTACCACTGCACACGCCATAGAGGTGCATTGTGGGGAAAGTCTTTGCCGTCTAATTAGATGGTGAATTCCTTTTCTTTTGTGCAGAGAGGTTGGGATAGTTACATCGTCTACCTGTTTGACAAGAGCATCACCAAGTACTCTGGCCCCTTTAGTGCCCGACAGCTGCCTGATAAAGTCAACACTATTGGTGAGTTTCGCACTTATGTTTACTTCAGTGTGCTGCTTATGTGATTTTGGATTTTGTAATAAAAAGCAACCAAATTATACCTGGATAAACCATACCCCTTTTTTACCAAGCCATAGAATTATATCCCCTGTTTGATAACCGTTCTGTGTTGGGTCTCGTCCCTACTCCGCAGTGCAAGACGCCAAGATGCAGATGCCCCTGGTTGAGCTGAAGAAGGTTTGGGGTGAAGCTGTGAGCTACATTTGCGGCCTGAAAGAGGACTACAGCAGGCTTTTCCAGGGCCAGAGGGCTGCCATGTGAGTCACAGACAGGCAGGCAGGCAGGCAGGCAGGCCGACACACATATGACTTCCTCAACATGCAGCCAGCGCAGTGAGAGTAATCCAACCAGACCCAGTCTAAGTGAAGCTAAGATCAGATGACAGTAATGTAAATTCCTATCCAGCTTTATTGCAACATATACATCATTTGACGGGATATTGTGAGTTAGCGACACCCATCCAGTCCATGCGAGGCAGATTTGACCCTGAATCAATTCAGTATGTAGCTGTTGTCCCTGTGTATCGTCCTGGCTCAAAGCAGAGTTTTACCCTTTGACGTCTCCCTCCAGGTTGAGCCTCCTGCGCTACAACACCAACCTGACCAGGTACAAGAACAGCATGTTTGGCTTCTCCCAGCAGCTGAAAGCAAAGCTGGACTTCTTCAAAAGCAGCATCCAGTACGACCTGGAGAAGTACAGCGATCAGATGCACTATGGCATATGTGAGTGTTTTTGAGACGTGACCTTTTGAATGGAGAGCTTTACGCATTTGTCGATTTTTAAGAAGCACACGGAGCAAGATGGTTTTTTTGTTTTGTTTGCTCTTCTAAAGCCTCTGAAAAGATGCTGAAAGCCTGGCAGGAGAACGAGGAAAGAGCCGCGGCTTTTGCACAGGTACGGCTTGTTTACAAGACAAATCATTTTAATAACCCGGCTTTATAATGATCATGCGGGCGGGTATGACTGAATCAAGAACGGAA
>OMOW01057779.1:1538-15114 GCA_900312555.1 Lamprogrammus exutus
AATAAAATAAAAAACAACAGGAATAGTTTGATAGAAGTTGCGGCTCAAAGTCAGAGCTTCCTGTCCTGACACAGATCACTGATGACCCTCACCTAAAGCCTTGGTTATACTTGGTTACAGCTCTGAGGCGTCTGGGAGAGAGTGGATCTTCTCTCTCCTTCTCTCTCTCTCTCTCTCTAGGAACAGCCATTCATAAAGAAACTGCCCTGGTTGCTAATGAGGATTTTGGCAGCCTGCACACATATCTGAGAGACCTATTTCCAAGCTCAATTCGGCGACTGTTTCTAAGGCCATACTGAAGGAGTCTGGTCTGTCAAATAGAAGGAAGGCTGCCAGGAGATTCAGTAAAGCATAGACCGATGATGATGAGGAAGTTGAGTTCGAGTTCTGGGTCGAAGATCCCTTAACTCTGTTTATTAAGAAGTGAGCACTCCCGAACGGTCAGTTCAAACAATCAATCAAACAGTGTCCCTTATTGTGAAAGATGTCAGTAAACTTTAATGAGATTTAAAAATGGTTTGATGTGACTTGTTTTTATTCCATAGAAACCTTCACAAGTGTTCTTCATTCATTCAGGCTGTGCAAAGGGAACAAAAAAAAAAGCACAGGGTTGAGAGCTGGATTTGAAATTAGGACAAGGAAATATTAACAAATCGTCTACCATGGTATATGTAATTAACATGAATTAATGTGTCATTAGTATGATAATGGCATACATCACAAATTCTGTAAATTCATTGGAGAGAAAACAAAAAGCAATTGAGACACTAGAGAAAACTCTACTCTCAGTAAAGATGTTGTGGATATTCTACCTACACAAATCAAACTTTACACACAGATTTACACAGGTGAAAGAAATCCATGTAATCAGGGTTGGATGTGACTGTGGAAGCTATACAATGTCCTGTCAGAAGCTTCTAGAGAAGAAGTGAACTAACCTTTCAGTGGGAGGTGTGGCACAAAACTGCTGATGCTTTACTTATAGGCACTGGCCTTTTAGTTTTTGAAGTAAATCTTTACTGTGCTGACACAATCCAATCCAGAATTGAGGTGCTGACAGAGAATAAACTCAAATAAGCAAATTAAACGTGAAAGAAAATGGACAAAGTGTCACTTCATCAATAATCAAATCCTATTCATTTTTTTCTTTAAATAATTTGCTTTTTATGCTCCAGCGGATGAATCAAAATGGAGGTACTGCTCGGTGTGAATGTTAAGTTACACTACTTGCATGGGTTTGCTTTCTTTGACAGTCAGTAGGGTGACACACTGTGCAAACAATTTATTTAGTTTATGCTGGTACACATCTGTGAACAACTCCACACAGAAGGCATTTTATACAGTGATGTGTGTTGTGTACATTCCCCTTTCCATGAAAATACACCTGTAAAGCAAACACCAGCAGAGGCCAGAGAGTGCCTCTGCTGGTGAGTAAATAAACCAGAATCAACCTTTTGAAATGAAGACAGTGTGTCATTCACAAGTGTTAAGAACAATACATATAGTCTGACAGCAAATACCAGAAGGTACATGCAGTAATAAATTAGTCAGTTTGCTGGAGTAAGCGTAAAAGAAAGTCATATTTCTTTAAGGCCCCATTCAAACATCAGCAGCACTGAGATTTAGGTGACCTTCTCTTTCAAAAACAATTATTTTGCAACAGAAAATATCTCCAGGTGTAGGAGCTATTCTTCTATCATTTAATTGATCATATTGAAATGAACTTTACAGGGAAGGATGTCACATGGTGCGCAGGTTCTCTGTCCATTACATTTAGGTTTACATCTGGGAGTCATGCGTAAGCTGAAAACAGCCACTTAAATTTATGAGACCAGAATCAGCCTCAGTTGTTCCAACATGGAACAAATTATCATTCTGGTTGGCAATGTGATGCATTAATTAAAAGCGGCATCGCTCTGCCAGGAGTATTCAAAAGACATAGTCAGCCCTTCTTTGGAGCAGGATTCACTTAGTGGGACTGTGATGAAAAGAGAGAGAAACCCTCAGCTGAACAGACGGAGGCTCTCTTGTCAATTTGCCCAGAGAGGAGGAGCTGAACCTCCTCTTCAACCATCGCCATGACACCAACACATCTCTAGATACACAAAGGCATCTTTGTCATGGACAACCGGACACGATATCTTTGAAGCTGATCAGCAAGTAAATTACAAACAGCTCTCTCAAGGACTCTTCATTCAACAGGATCACAGAACATATATTTGCTCCACCTGATTAACCGGCCACAGGTTGGAGTAAAAGGCAAATTAACACACACACACACACACATATATGCACTTGATGGCTCAGACAGAACACCAGTAGACCTTGTGTGGATAATCCACAGGGACATAAACATAAATATACTGTATATCACTTGTGCATTAGCATATAGTCCTGTGGTGGACATGGTGCAGCATTCATGATACATTTGTGTAACAGAAGCACATTTACTGACAATTCAAGAATCTCCACTGACAAAAAAATAACCAAAAACATGTAACAAAACAAAACTTTACAGGTTTCAGAGCTCACCTAATATGTGCAGTGTGACTGCGATCAGAGAGGATATATTATCAAACAGCACTTATTTTGGAGATGCAACATTGAATGAAATATTTAACAGCTTTTATCCACTCTCACTGTCTGTCAGTTTCATATTAATAAGCCGTCCTCTTTAAAAGGGAGGTTATTGCACTCATATTTGAACACATTTTCCTATTGCTTGAGAGACCAACAGAATGGTCAAAAAGTATTAATTTTATTAATTTCAAAAGCAGCTTCACTAGAAGCAAAACAACAACAAAAAACATCACCTGAAGCTTATGAAACATCCATGTGTGGTATTACAGCAGATGTACTGAGTCTATTTGAAGTACAAAGACTACCTTTCAGGAGAAAAACCTTTTCCCAACTCACAGGAAACAGTATTTTGCAGACACATCAGAAGAGCCACAGAGCTGTGATCTGTGTCAAAGTCAGTACGCATAGAGTCACCGATAATCCAACTGTGATGATCAGATCTGATCGACACTTCATCCGGTGCTTCAACCCTGACCACTCAAACCAGGGTCAAAGTCAGATGAGCAAAAATAATAATTAAGCACATGATGCTTCTGACAAAAATGACCATGAGTGCCATTAGGTGTGAATGTCTATAAGAGCACACAAATGTCAAGCAGCAATGCTTGTGTATCAGCCATTATGGACCAGTGCTTGACGTTCAGTGTACTCATCACCAGCACTGGTTGGAACTAGTTTCCAGAGGTCAAATGAGACACAGGGAGGGAAACAGACACCTAGGAGGGGACAGCAGGCAAGAAATTGCAGGTTGGAGGCAGTGTCTTCAGTGTCTTGGTGTGTGGGCCTAGAAGGCACAGATCCAGCGGCGTCCCAGGTAGCCTCACAGAGAGGATCAGGGGCAGCAGGGGTTATCTATGACCAGTGTGGCATCAATACCATACACCTCCAGCAGGTCCTCCAGAAAGTAGCGGTCACTATGGGGATCCAGCCCCATGGCCCTCACATGCTCATCAGTGAGCGTGGGATCAACACTCCCTGCAACCTCTGACAGCGTCTGGAAGATGCGATTATTCAGCTCCATGAAGAACCTAGTATAGGATCAAAGACAGCTGCATGAATACATACATTTAAGTCACCATACTACAGTTCCCTATGTTACAATAATGTGATCTCAATTATGTGATTATGTCAACTGTACAAAATGTAAATTACTCACAGAATAAAGAGATCCTCTTCATTTGTTGTGCAGTCTCCATCCACCTCCTGGGAGTAAAGCAACATTTGCCTGCAAAAAGTCATCATCAGATATTACCAAATCTGAGAAAAACAGTTTCTTAAAACAATTATTTTGCTTCATCAACCTCACTGTTCCTTTTTGCTACACTTAGCATAATAAGCCTCACAGTAATGACGGTTATTTCACAATACACATTATGCAATTTAAGCAGTGGTGTACCTCTGTTCAGTCAGTTTCCTGTATTTCTCCTTATCTGCTGCATTCAATCGGAGCAGCGGCTGCAAACTGCTCCTGTGTGTTTTCACATTTTGATTATCAATGTAGACATCATATAGCTCCTTCTTCTCCTCAAATATCTTCTCTGTGGTGCCTTAAAACATATGGAAAACAGAGAGCTTGTCAGCACAGAGGTTTCTGCTTCCAAAAGATTATTTATTAAAAACATATTTGGACAATCAATCTTCATCGTGCAAATAATGAGATCATGCTCATAGATAAGAATTAATTTCCAGACATTACAAACAGGTTAATCTACAACAAAGCTACACTTACACGCCACGTACGACAACTCTGTTTCCAGGGCAGTGATGTCGGCTATGTTAATATAGAAGAAAGGGCGTAATTCAGGCACAGAAACTCCAATTCCAGGTAGAGAAACATTGGCCAGGCAGCAACAGCAATACACTGAGGAAGGATGGGAACATATCATGTCATGTCATTGTAAATGACCCAGAGCACATATCTACAGTATGTATTCATCCTGAACTGTCTTTGTATGTGGTGGATAACTGAGAGCAATATCTGTAGTACAGTGACAGATAGCATGGCAAAAGCTTAACTACTGATAAAGCAACAAAACATTCAAATGGCAGCAATTCAAAGCCTGCAGGTGTGTGTTTAAGCTTGTGTGTTTAAGCTTCTCACCTCTGTAGCAGACCACACCTACAGGCGGAGGGGAGAAGATGAGGAGGCGTTTCCTCAGCAGTGCAAACTTCCACAAGACCATTATCTGCTCCCCAAAAAACTGGATGAACTGGGACATGCAGCCAGCTGGGTGAGTGATCTGTAATAATTACGGCTGTTCATTATTGTTGCAGCACAGGCTGAACAAACATGGCGTCACCACCGATACAACGCTGAAATCTGCAACCAAATATTTGTGCGAATTTTAATTCCAATGAGCAAACTGTGCAAACAAATGAGTGCACAACAACGTCAAGCTTCAGAACTTAAGTATCAGATCGCAAAATGTGTTTTTAGACTGTGGGTGTTCTGTGCTTTCTGACCTTCATTTCTGGGTGCATACAGCGGTTGATGCTGGTAATGCTCCAGGTTGGACAAGCACTGACCAGGCCATTCCCAGCTGGAGGAAGGACAGCCTTTTTGTCTTCATAGAAGGCCTCCAGAGGAGAGTATTGACCAGGACACTGCAACTGGTGTCTACAAGACAATGTGAGGAAGGAAATGACAGAATTAGTTTAATATGATGGTAAAAGGTTGTGTTGTGTTGGAGTGAATGGTAACACAACCAGCAGGCAAATACCACAACAAATCAGTAACAGTTCCACAGTTTTACCTCTTCGCCTTGTTCAATAACACACTACACATAATTAAAATCTTTACAACATTTGGTGTATCCATACTATACAGATAAATTTGTTTTCAAAAGAATACTCATCTGCTAACAGTTTCAATTTTGGTAAAATTATCATTTTGAATAATTAAAAAAGAAAGTACAAAACACATCCAGCAAATGTTACATCATTGAAACTGTCTCAGAACTGCACTTTGGATGGAATCTTATCATTTCCAGCTCACATAATCTCACATTAGAATGTTACTGGAGCTAAACAGAGAATGCGTCTTGATCAGCACCAGTCCCACGTAGATCAGGGACTCTTACTATACACTAGGGTTTGGCAAATTGCGGCCTATGGGCCAAATCCAGCTTTTGAACAATAATTATTTGTCCCTGGACAAAATCTGAAATGTTCCTTTATTAAGGTTACATCAAAACTGCCCATTAGTTTGTGTTGTTGCCATCTAGTGACATGTAGTGTATCAATCAGATAGCAAAGTAAAAGGCATAATACAATCCAGGAATTCTGGATGATTTTCTGGTTTTTGTGGAACACAAATTTAACAGACTAGAACTATGACAAGAGTTGGTTCGGATGCAGTGGATGATCTACTATACAAGGCTCACCATCAGTAGTTATGGAGACAAGTTTTTAAAAATCTATTTAATTTTCTTCAATAATCGATTTTTCAATCACAATCTACTGCTTGGGCACACCTGGTCTTCACCATGCCTAAAAAACTGCATTAGCCTCCCAATGAACAGAGCTAATAGAACCTGTCCTATGGCTGAAACTATCTGCCAATCCCTGCTAAACACATTGATTGTACTCTTTCTTTGCTTTCTGTAGGCATCAGGGGTGTAAATACGAAGAGAAAGATAGAATAGGTCACACTGAATCCGTTTGCCTTGAAAATAGATTTTTGTCACGTGAAAGCCATAGTAACTCCTCCAAAGCCACACTGTCAACTGTATTTGGCAGTAACCAGAGCTCTTTCTATTTAACCAGAAACAATAGCTGTGTCATATATTTATTCATAGTCAATGAGGGGATAAGCTTTCCTGAGAGGATTGAAGCAGAAGAGCAGAGACAGCAGAGCAGAGAAGAAAGGCTGCTAGTGTTTCTTCCACTTCCGTGATTAAATGTCATTAAAAAAACAACAACAACAACAAAACCTACACAGCAAATGGGGTCTTCTGATGGCAGAAACTGACTCACAGTTCATGTTCAATAGATGAGAATGTTTTGAACACAAGGAGAAACCTGTGATCATGACTGAGTGAGAAATACATGCTGTAAATGTAATACAAATAAGGACCTGCCACGATCACAAAAGGAGACAAAATGGCAAGGAAGCAACTCACACACACTGATGTTTAATGTACCACACACACATCCACCCACATATCACGTTACCTGACTTGGTTCTCCAGGAAGGGCATGTAGCGGTACAGCAGGGTATAGGAGGGAGACAGGATTCCCACAGACTTCATCCGGGCTCCTCGCTCCAACTCACTCTCCACAGGCATGTTAGCAAAACAGGCCAGCCCGAAGTAACAGCCTTTACGGAAGTATCTAAAAAAAGAAAAATCACAATAAACACATTGTGACAAATTAAAAAAACAGATCTTATACCTTTAATCAAACACATCCTTAAGTGTGGTGGGCATACATACATAAAATCGTTGGTGATCCGGTGGGAGCCGCTGGCCATTGACTTGAATTCAACTCCATCTAAATTCATGTCTTGAGGCAAGCACCACTCCACCATATTACCTGTCATTCACATACACACACAAATACAATAAAGCATTTTATTCATTTAGATTTGTGTTACTTTTCATACTATTACTTTTTGTTTCTACTGTCATGACTCTCATCCTGGCCACTTCCTCCTGTCTGTATCAGTCATGGGAACAAAAGCTCAGTGAAAGTGCGAGGTATTGACTCAGTGCCTGTTTATATATACACTGAGCACTCCATTTGTGCTGTAATGCTGACGATAACATAAAATGAGACGAAAATCTGTCATATCCTACTTTTAATCTGACCGGATGGTTGAACCTTCATAGCAGCCCAGGCTTCAGTCACTTGACAGTCATATGATCTAATGTTTAATGTTTGATAGAGTCATAGAAGGCCTCATGTGTGGGGTCCAGATACCACCAGAGGTTCTGGAGGTGTTTCCAAAGGGTCCTTCTACAAAATTAAGCTTGGTAAAGAGTGACCACTGTGAATTTAAAAGCTGAAAGGGATTTGATATGGAAATGTTTGACAACCCATGGACTGGGCTGACAGCAACATGCAGCTTTCTCTCCTTTATTCGTTTGTTTTAGGTGCAGAATACGTCGCAGTAAAATATAAGTATTTAAGTAAGGGCTTCCTTAAAGCGACCCAACCTTTTAAATTAAAGAAAAATAAAGAAATAAAAGACTGCTCTCACCTGATCTCGTATCAAAAGTAACCACGAACACAGCCACGATTTGGTCCTTTTCCTCCCACTGGTCTCTCACCGAGAGGCCGGGGAACGTGACGGTGCGATCAACACCAAGAGGTCCCCGAAGACCCCAAGCGGGCCCACAGCGCTCTATCCGGGTATGGACCGAGCTGCCGTCCTCGCTGCAGAAAACAGCTGTTACGGTCTTCTTCGGGCTTGTGGTGGTACTGCTGCTGCTCAACCCAGTACCAGACGCAGTGTCACTCTGAGTGGGAGCGGATGGCTGAGAACTTTGCACCGCCGATGTGTCTGCCTCCCGCGGCGGCGGTGGTGGTGGGACCGTCTGGGTCGGGTCGGCCGAAGGGATCTCCTCCCAGTCCAGAAGCGGAGCTCGATCCGACTGCTCAACCATGGTGCTTGCGAAATAAACCACCAAGCTCCGAATTCCCGATTTGAGCTGGTTATAAACGCCGCTGATAACGGATCATGATTCCCTGCCGCTCCCTGTGTTGTTGTCTATCTGTAAGCGTGTCACATCCACTGACGGGCTGCTTTTCCTCTCCTGCCTCCCTGTTTTCGTGACGTGCCGACTTCCGTCCACATGACTACATTACTATTTCATAGTGGCCTGATTACTGTTATTATTTTGATTTATTTCCAAATATGTGTACTGTGCGCTCTCTGTAATCTATAAAAAGTAGTCTCTTTATTTTGTTGCATTGTAACATTGCGCATCATTTTTGACAATAACTTGTTTTTCATATTTGTAGTTTCTTAAAAGATATAATTATGTACAGTTATTCATGCAGTTATCTTTAAAGGTGTGTGATTAACATCCATTCTAAAGTCAGGTGTGTCGTCTATGCAGGTATTTGTCACTCGGCCAATCAGAGAGCTAGATGCGTTAACCCAGTTGCATAATTTATTTAAACAGGAAGTCATTTAGATACCCGGCGGGAAATTCGAGCGTGGTGGTGCGAAAGGCGACTTGTTCGTGAGTACAAGTGCATGTTGAAAATATATTGCTACTTGTGTGTGTCATTTCTATGTGGAGTATCTGTATCACCAGTTCGTCTGAAAATCACACAGCAGTGCTACACATGCTGCTGCATAAATTAAATTGGCAAAATAACCCCAAAGCATGGATCAAAATATCTTAAATGGGATATGACACACAGTAGTGCGTTTAGTTGGTTTTGTAGACTAGTCAATGTATTGCTATGTCTGTACTTAGCTTAAATTATTATCATCATACCAATGGTAATTGGTAGGCTACTCATTAAATGTATGGTATCTAAAATTTAATAGAGGTAGTACAACTGACTTTCACAAATCGGAGTCAGATGTAGGACTAGGGGTGGGTTTGACTAACTAGGATGAACTTTAAACCTGGATAAATCATAGTTTAATTAAAAAGTGTGCAATCTAAACTGATATCATTTTAAACCTCTTTAAATCACTTGAAGTATTAAGGCCCTGAAGAAAAAAATGAACTGAAAAGTTGTTTTTTCAAGACTGTTCTTTCATATATACAATAAGACAAAACAACTTAAAATTATTCAAATGTATTTATTTATATTTCATCTATAGGGTTTGGCTGTTCAAAGTTTTAATTTGCGTCATTTCAATTTTATGATTCATTAAACTAGGAGTGGGTCTAACCTCAGTTTAAATAGATAATGCAGCCCACAAGAAGTGTTTTATGAGTGAACCTTTTCTCAAACTCAGGCTCCTATTATGGAATTCGTTTTTGATGGGATTAGCCAGCAGCTAGACTTCTCTAGCTGTGGAGAGGGGGGAAGCAGCAGTGACAACAGTTCAGATGAGTGCACCTCCAGGATCCTGAGCCCCAGCCCTGCATGCAGGACGCCCAGGGCGCAACACCACCGCAGCAGAAGCAACACCTTATCCTCCTCTGCACAGTCCAGCCCCATACCCTATGCTGCCTGGAGAAAACTGAGGCTCTGTGAATGCCCCAGCACACCCAAGGTGGAGAAAAATTCAGACTGTCAATCAATTCTCTGTCAGTTTGTGTACCTCTGTGGTCTTGAATGACTTATCTAAACTGAATCTCCTATGTCAAACCAATTCTACTTAAGTGGAATGAAATGCATTTCTCCTTTCCTTCCTGTAGAGTCTGCTATCTAAGTCGTCCCAGCCTTTATCCAGCACAAAGATAAGCCGTCATCGGAGGACCTTGCCTTTCTGCTCAGCTGCTGCAAACCCCACGCAATATTGCAGTCAGACACTGTCTGTCAATGTGAACCCTTTCACCCCTGACACAGTGCGCAGGAGCAGTGACAACCAAGGGCAAAACACCAGTAGGAGTGATGATGATGACGACTCCGGATGCAGGTACAACTATTTTGTGTGGTATAGAAGCTGTGTCAGGTAGAAAACTTGAGTTTTTACTTGGCATTTTACTCCTATTTTAGAACATTACACATAATTTGGGGGAATTACAGAGCAATTGGCTGACTCATTATATTATTAAAAAAACCTCTAGTGATACCCTTTGGATCAGGAGTCTCGTTTAGTTCCCCTGATATAGCAATGAAGTTGAGATTGGTTTCTGTAATGGAACACGTGGTGTGGTATTAAAATTGTTTTAGTACTGGATTTTGGTGCTCTCACACATAGGCATGAACTTTTTTTTAAATCCCTGAGTAATGCAGTGTTGTTCAGAGAATAGGCACATTGTTAAGGCTTGAGATTCACATCATGTTCTTCTTTCAGACTGAAACACAGCCTAACGTCATCGGAGGAGGATGATGAAGCATTTCTCCCACCAAAGGTACACCTATTATTATCAGTGCTTCTGTTGAATAACCTTCCGCTCAGATTTTTTTTAGAGAACGATTTTATCATCTGGCTTTGTCATCTTCAACTGCCTCCTCAGTTATTGTTCCTGCCAAATTATATTCTTCGACTCACTCCTACTTCCGGGATTCTCTATGGAATCTCCAGTGAAAAAAAGAAGAAGAAAAAAAAGATGCAACATGCTTCACTGGTGGAAGTAAAACCATATTTGGTAACACAGTGCAATTGGTTCTAATCAAACTGACGACTGAGTTTTGTGACTTAGGCTCCTCCATTAAAAATTAATTTGGTTTAGCCCTCCATCTGTTTTTATTGTTCTGGCCAAATTATATGCTGTCATTGACTCCTCCTTCTGGGATTTCTCAAAGGAATCTCCAGTAAAAAAAAAAAACCCAAACAGCTCTAACATGCCCCTCTTGTGGAAATAAAACCATATTTGGTAACACATCAAACAGAAACCCAGTACAATTGGCTCTTATCAGTCTGACGACTGTGCTTTGTGACGAGTGCTCCTGGTTTAGAAATCAATTTCGTTTCACCCTCCCATCTGTTTATCTGGCAGAAACGATGTGTCCAGGCCGTCATGCTGTCACGTTATGAGAGCGAGTTTCTGGAGCTTGAGTGCATCGGTGTGGGCGAGTTTGGAGCAGTCTACAAGTGTGTGAAGAGGCTGGATGGATGTTTGTACGCCATAAAACGCTCTCGTCGACCCCTTGCAGGCTCTGCCAACGAGTGAGTCAGCAGCATGCCGCTCCGAGGAGGGGCCCTCTAAATTGGACAGATTAATCCAATTTTTGATTTAGTCATGAGAATTCACGCGTTGTCATGATGAACATGGAGAATGGTGCCAACTGCAATTGATGCTTTATGTCCTCTAGGCAGCTGGCTCTAAAAGAAGTGTATGCGCATGCTGTGCTAGGGCACCATCCACATGTTGTTCGGTATTACTCTGCATGGGCAGAAGATGATCACATGATTATTCAGAATGAGTACTGTGATGGTAAGTTTCATTAAAAAAAAGTTGGCAAGGAAAGAGTTGAATTAATTGAAATTCTATATATCTTTGAGTGAGAGATTGAATATCGGGGTTAAATACTGTCAACCTGTGTGTGTGACCCAGGTGGAAGCCTTAGTGATGCTATTGTGAAGAAGGAGGTGCAGGGTGAGCTGTTTTCAGAGTCTGAGTTGAAAGATTTGCTGTTACAAGTGTCCATGGGGCTAAAATATATCCACAGCTCTGGCCTCGTACACCTGGACATCAAACCAAGTATGTCCCTTTGCTCATTTTTCAGTTTGCATTTGCTTATGTTATCTAAAGAAAACCTAAAAGTGCCCACATACCTGTTGTGTCAAAGTTTCCAAAGTTTCAAATCCTTGTAGGTAACATATTCATTTGCCAGCGGCCCAGCATAAGTGGGGAAAGTGAGGAGGAAGACAATGGAAGTACTTCAGCAGGAGTTATTTACAAAATTGGTACATCATTTGACGCTACATAAATCATATATTTGTTCTGTTAATCACTTGTCACTTGACAAGTTTCTTGTGGTTTTCTGCAGGGGATTTGGGCCATGTGACATCTGTCAACAGTCCACAAGTGGAGGAAGGGGACAGTCGCTTTCTGGCCAGTGAGGTCCTGCATGAGGTTACATTTAACTCTTTTTCACGTTTTGTGACCGCTGGCATTTAAGCAACAGGCACAATTGAGGTTGATAAGTTCTGAGCTGAGCATAGAAAAATGTATCTGTTGCATGTTTTTTTTAACATAAGTTCTCCTTCAAACTCAACACTCTTCTGCCAGGGTCGATGGAGGGATTTTATCCCAGTCCTTTCTTGGCTTTCCACCTGATCAAAGATAAAACTCTTCTTATAACTGGGAAGAGGTGAAAGTCTGAGGAGGCTCAGCTCTTATTAATCAACCCTTGTTGACTGCACTCTTAGTGTAGGCTAACAGGTGAAATCTAAAATGAATTGATCCAGGTTGTATTAATATTATCTCTAGCATCAGCTGTTTCTCTGCTCCCCAGGATTACAACCATCTCCCCAAAGCAGACATCTTCGCCTTGGGCCTCACGGTGCTGCTGGCAGCTGGGACTCCTCCTCTGCCTCAGAATGGCGATGAGTGGCACAGCCTCAGGGAGGGGCGCTTACCCAGGCTGCCGCAGGAGCCATCGCGTCCCTTTAGAAGCCTTCTTCAGGTTCTCTCTATGTTGATGTTTCAGCGAATTCTTTTAATATTGTGTAATAATTCAAATAATTTTATTGTTATGCTGTCAGCAATATGAATGGCAAGTTTCATACAGTATCTCAACAGAAAGGCTGAAATACATTCTTGCCTGTTGAAAATGCAGTTGTTGCTGGATCCAGACCCGACAAAACGGCCCTCTGCTAAGGAGCTTTGCAAGCACATGGTCTTAAAGGAGGAAAGGAGTGGGAGGCAGGCTGCTCAGCTACGCCTAGAGCTCAATGTGGAGAGGTTCAGGACAGCCATGCTTGAGAAGTAAGACCAGATAATACAGGGATATGTATGTTGAATGTTCCAGGTTTCAAGCTATACATAGATTTAATGTTCTCAGTTTCATGGTAGCATTCCAGGATTTAGGTTTTTACTTCATCCATAGCTCTTTTTTTGCTTTATCATTATTATTATTGTAATAAATGAAGAAGCTCCCCATGACACGTGATTATGTGATGAGATATTGGAACTGCGTTCTCCATTCTTTACTCAAAATCAAAAAGGCAAACCTACAGTATTTCTGATGTTCTGAACGACATGCATATGACCAACAGGTGGTGCGATTTCACATTTAATGAACAATGTGAAGGCTTATTTAGCAACTTTGTACATCTCTTCATACCTGCTGTTTTATAGATGATTTGATTTTTTTTTCTTGTTTGGGTTAATGACCTGGAGCTATAATTTCAATTCTCACGTCATTGTATGCAATATTAGGCTATCCAAATAAACTCGAAATGTCCATCCCC
>OMOW01058308.1:2201-17600 GCA_900312555.1 Lamprogrammus exutus
ACAAAATTAGGGTTGTTTTGGAAAATTGTTATTCAAAAAAATAACAATAAAACAAAAAAATGCATCAAACCTACCCGATACGTGGGCTGAGAGAACAAGACGATACAAAAAGGTATAAAATACTCATACGTAACTCAAAGCACACGATATAGATGGACATCATAACCACTGTGTAACCACTGGAAGAGAGGGTTGGAATTGAGAAACAGCCAAGTGTCAGTCTAATACAGTGAGGCTACAGGAGCGGTAATATGACCTTTGTATAGAGTAGGAGAGTATTATAGCCTTAGTATATCACATGGTCAGTTTCAGTCAACAGGTAGCACCATTGCAGACTTCAGGACACAGGGTCAAAATACAACAATACATGAAACTCACTTTGCATTCCAGGATAGAAGAAACAAGTTTAAAATAAAAAAGAACATGTGTAGTAAAAGACTGGAAGGCTCTCGGGGCCCTGTTTTTTTTCTTGTATATCTTCTTTTTGATAAAAGTCTCTTTTATCACTCATCCATCCGTCCACCCTTTGTTGCTCGCTCACTCTCTCTCTCTCTCTCTCTCTCGATCATGCAGCTGCTTTTAGTCGGGGAAGCGTTGGCAGGCTTTTTTCCAGCGGCAGGCAGTGCACCACTGATCCTTGCGCTCCACTCCGTACACCTTGCGGCACTTTTTGGCCTCCCCGCGACCCTTCCTGCAGATGCAAAGACACAAATCCTCGCAATGAGATGCAGGGGCGAGAGGAGAGAAAGGGATGCTGCCGCTGCCGATGTTAATGAATTGGGGCGAGATGGGATCGATCTCTCTATAAATGGGACTGAGAGAGAACAGACTGATAAAAGAAGGGAGAGATGATTGAACCAATCTTATCTTTCCTGGCCATCAGAATGTGATTACCCCGATGGAAGCAAAGCAGGGGATAAAAAGAGGAGCTGGAGACAGATGCAGTGGGCAGATACAGAAACCGAGAAAACACCAGCGTGTGTAGATTCATTAACACCAAATGTGCAAAATATTAAACGTTTGCTTTAATCTGGAATATTAAATGTCCTTTGTGATAAATTTACATTTACGACGAATAGTGGCTTTTATCTTGATTGACATTATTAGTGTCGTTGGCATTGTAGTCTGCAAAACTAAGGGCTTCAAGGAGTTTTTACAGCATTGCAGATACTTTGCTTTTTGAAACAAGTGCGTATTTGGTAACAAATGCTGTTCTAGAATTACAAGTTGCTTGAAGATAATGCAAACTTTAAGCTGTATTTGTGTAAAATTAAGCTTAATCTATTTGGTTCATTTCCTTTCTGTTAGATGGAACAATTTCAGACTGATGAGATTGAGGGGGGAAGCTGTTAAAAGTTGATGATGAAAACTTGAACAATGATGAAATCTTCCTTCTTTCGAAATATAAAGTTTGTTTCCTCAGATATTTTTATTGGGCTTTTTTGGTCCTCAGATTGACACCTGTCAGAGTGATGGACTGCCTGTCACAACTTCAGCAGAGGTCACTGACGTTGGAATCATTCAGGAATGAAAGATTCTTCAAACATTTTCATTTTAGCATGCATATGTCATCATTATCAGGGAAGTTAGAACATGCAGTACCACTTTCTTATACGACAAACTTTTTTAAAAATTACTACTTTATTTATGATTATTTTATTTATATTTATTAATATAAGAAATATTTTATTAATACTTAATACTTAGCCCAGGAATTTGAATTCAATTCAATACAATTTTTTTAATCGACAAATTAGCCCAAGTGGGATAAATAAAGTAAATAATAAAATATATGTAAGAAGGTTGTATCAAAAATGTAAAAAAGATTAGCAGAAACTTAAATCATACTATAATTATCTTTAACAATAAGAATAAAACACCAATAAGAAGAAATTTAGAAGTTAAAATTTATAACCAAACCAACTGGAATGTTGATATTACAACCTCATGTAAAAGATGTATTGATTAAATGTTATGTTTAAAGACACTGACTGATGGTAATGTCTGTGATAGAAGGGCTGAGGCAGTTTTCAAAGATTTCTACCTTCTTTACTCTTAACGGGAGTCAAATCATGCAAAACCCCAGATATTGAGGACGAAGCTTCGTAAAAACACAAGTAGGTGAACAATGTCTCACCTAAAGGAGCAGTGGCCACGAGAGGGCGACACGCTCATGGTCTGCAGCCTGTTCTGCTGGAGCCACTGCTCCCCGACACTGACAGACCGGCAGCGAGGTTTCACCATCTGAGGGCGCAGACAGACGGACAGAGAGCGGCAAGAGTCACAAACGGAGCGCAGACAATTTCTCAGCGACAGTGGCTCCAACAATGGACAGGCAGACAGACAGTTTGGACAAACATAGAAGGGATGAAAGACCCACTGGAGTGCTACTGTGACCAGAGACGGAGACGGGGTTGCTCCAGCCTTGGCAGCTGGGGTTTCTGGGGGCCACAGATACCTGGACGGGGCTGCATGCCTGGAATGAGCAGGGAGAGGACAGAACATATGAGTCACACTCGCAGGGACATAAAACAGGTCCAGAACCACAACCCACATATGACAAGTGATATGTTCAAGCTTTCCTCTTCAACCAGTAGAGGTCACAAATTGCCAAGTTTGTCCTCCATTTAATTTCTGAAAATACATTTCATTTTATCCTCCTCCTCCTCACATGTTTCTTCAACTTCAATCCTGAACATAATCATTATAATGTGGTCAAATGTAGATGGATAAAATGTGCTGAAATGACAGTGACACTGAGGAAGGTGGCAAATGCAAACACACACCCACACACACATGCACTGCTCTAACAAAAATGGTACTTGAATACTGCCGCACTGCACATTTTCCATCACTCCCTCATGCTAGCTGTCTTGATACTTTGCCTAACAACAATAAATTGTTAAATATATACCAGGTGCAGTTTCTTTAATTGATCGTCAATATGAATTTGAGATAGTTAAGTGACCATCATTAAAGCTAGTGGCGCAACACCCGTGGGGGGAGGGGGTGGGAGCGGGGGTGCCCTCTAAGTTGGATTGAGCCCCTGGCCATAAAAATGCCTGTGTATGGCCCTGTACATTGCTGTGGTCGAATAAAGTTGAGTTTGAGGGGAAAAATACGTAAAAACTTTACTCTACTTTACTGCACGACCCTGCTGCAGGATGAGGGTTGACGACCACTGCTCTAGATGATTCTGCATCCATAAGAACATAAAAGATAAATGTGTTACATAATTTTACAGATTATATCAATGTACATCCTAGTGTTTTTTTTCTGCCTTTTACGGGGAAAATGCAGGTCATCAGTGAAATGCGCTGCTTTGTGATGCCTAAACATTCATGGAGCTGATCGGCTCGTGAGATGCACAGGTACCCACGCGGGGGTGTCGGGTGAATGGGGGATTGCGAAGCAAACGCTGGGCCTGGAATGGGTGTCGCGGCAATGTCTTGCGGTGAAAATGAGGAACTCAAGTAAACATCGATTTAGATCATTTGTAGGAAAAGGAATCCTGCGACCTGGACATCAGTGTTTCTGCATGGACTGAACATGGATCCAGAGTAACACGAAACTGATGGTTGGACGGTTAATTCTTCTATTCACACACATGTTCCCTAAACTCTTTGGATGACATTTAATAATTCATGCAAACAAGATCCACACTGTCTGCTTTGATCACGCTCACACTCTTTCATCCCTTAAAACACTGCATTCCTCCACACAGAAATTCTGTTAAAATGCACAAGTATTCATAATATAATTATCACCCTTAAAAATCCCACAAAAATGACACGGATTTCTTTCATTCCTGTCCGCTTAGAAACGCAAGCAGAATTTAATAATGGCAATAATGGAGCTTTAAAACTTTTAATTACAATTTGGACAAATTTGATCATTTTAGGTGGTTTCCCGCACCATTAGTCATGATGAGGAAGGTGTCGTTAGCTTCACAGCTGGTTGAGCACATATAAATCTGCCCACACCAAACTAATTAATTCTCTGGTCAGCCAAGGGAAAAACCA
Organism: Lamprogrammus exutus; assembly: GCA_900312555.1. NCBI lineage: Eukaryota > Metazoa > Chordata > Actinopteri > Ophidiiformes > Ophidiidae > Lamprogrammus > Lamprogrammus exutus. Next base: position 6,224 of record OMOW01058308.1, read on the forward strand.
TCAATAAAACATATTCACTAATATATTCACTGGGTAGGGATCTAATCACCTCCAGCGTTTTGGAGAAAGACTCATATTGTCTTAACACGATGCACCTCAAGTTACAGTCACAGCCCGCAGAGACTGTCGCCCGTGATGTTCCACCCACCTGATAGAGATGCTCTGTGTGGATCTGCCAGAAGCTGCTGGGGGCCGACTGGCTGAGCGGGCTCGGCCTGCTTGGGCCCAGGCCAGAGCTGGAGTTGGACCTGGGCCTCGGGGCTGGGGGGATCTGGAACCCGGAGCCTGTGGGAGAGCCACAGGAGGCCCAGCAGAGCTGCGGGGACGCGGCCTGGCCTGTGGCCTGCTGGGAGGGAGCCGGAGCCGGAGCAGAGCTGGCATCCGCCGGCTCACAGGAGATCTTGGTGTAGTAGAAGTCCTCTTCTCTCTGGGACTGATCTGAGCCACTTCTGTGTGTAGCAGGAGTGTGGGTTTCACAGTGTGTGTGTGTGATGTATATGACACAAAGAAATGGAGGGGCAGAGAAGTGGACAGAGAGAGAAAAGAGACAGTTTTTTAGTCTGGGCCCTTACTGAAAGCTACACCCACTGTGGCCCAGAACACAATTTGAGAAGTGTTGCGTGACTTTCTGTAGCTGAAACTGGAGCACTTTAATAACCTAAAAATTTCATTCCCTCTTGATTTTTTAATGTTGTCCTTCAGTGAGGGAAGTGTTCTAAAAGGGTGAGCTGTCTGGGTTCCACTAAGGCTGAGCTTACTGCAGAAACATGCAGACAAAACAAATGAAGACAGAATACGGGCCCACGTCATTATGTCCCCGTAATGTGACACATTGATCAAATCACCGGTCAAAACAATGATCAAATTTCCTGACTTTCCCTGTCTGGAATATATCTCTGAAATTCCATCATTCTGCAGTGGGATGATGGTGACTGATACCATGTATGCTGTAAGCGTATATCTGAATGTGCTTAATTCAGAATCAGCAAATTTCCCACTCACCCCAGGTGCAGCACTCGGATGTGTCTTTTCATTCCAACTGAAGACGTGAGAACTTTGCTACAACTGGGCCACAAACACTTATATACACCTCTGAAAGAGCTCTGTGGGAGAGAGGAGGAGGGGTAAAGGTTGGGTGAGGAAGGTGGAAGGAGGAGAAGGCAAAACAAAAAGGAGACAATCGTGATGTGCTCAATATAAATAAATGATTGTTTGAGGCAGAATTAGACGACATGCAGCTTTGTACCTTTGGTTTTTTGGCATTAAGCTCCTCCCCTTGCTCCAGTTCCATGTGGAGGCCTTCGTCGGGGCTGCTGTCCATCTCGGCGACAGACGGCGAGGGGGCGGGGCTCACGTTGCCGTGGTCCCAGCTCCAGTAGCCGCTGCTGCCGCTGTCAGAGAGCTCACCGCCGCCGCACTCCATGTCAGCCGACGATGAGACGGCTAGGGCAGAGGACGGTTAGAGCGTTACCATCGTGGAGGCGGTGGAGCCGAGTCCCTCCCGTCATCTTCGTCGAAACCTAAAACTCCTCTTTTCGCGAACTAAAGCACATCTTCACCATGCTGACTGCGATGTGGTGATGCAACAATCGGCAAAGCTAAAAGTTAAACTCTAAAAATATGGCGTATGTTTTAACTATCAGACACTCTCTGCTCTGCTCTATGCTGCTTCTCCTTCTGCCCGTCCTAAAAAAGACCAGCAGGTGTCTCAGACTGGTGCCAAGGCAGTGACGGGCGTCTATTTCCAGAGACACTTATCCACAATATCATTTCAGCCTCTTTTTGTCCTCTGTCTCCCTCTTTGCTCCGTACAAAATTTTATCTCACTGCCGCTTCAGTCTGCGAAAAACATAACTAGGAATTTCTGTGTTACTCGAACAAGAATGAAAACTTTTGGAAAAGGAAATTAAGACTTCTAAAATGATTACGGACAGTGTATTATGAGTGCATGCATGAATCATCTTTAGATCTTGCACTAATAACATGTAGCCATAGATGATAAAAGGGGCATCTTGCATAAACGCTGAAGGTTTTTGAAGCAGTGAAAAATCTGGATGAAGAATGGGGAATTTATGCAAGGTCTAAATCTGTATTATTTGTGAGGTTTGCAGCAATAATAGACAGCGTTATGTTATCATATTTATCAAACAATTATAATAGTTTCTTGCACTTTTGGTTCTAGCACAGGCTGAGGCTTTACAAGTGTTTTTATTTGTGCGACAGGTTTTGTTTTTGTGGGTGAATTTCTGCTATGGCGATGGTTCTTGCTTTTATTGTTTACAAGATTTGAGATGGGTTTTGCAAGGCCAGTGGTTCTACGCTGCAGCACTATTGATCGACCGTGTTTTAGTGAGGTGAGACCGACCTGGCCCCGGGTCTGTCTGTGGAGGACCCTGGACCACAGGGCTGCAGGACAAGCTGGTCAGAACCATTGCTGCCATGATCTCGTCCATCTCCACTGACTCTGGGCTGCGCAAACTGGAAGGACAACACACGATGAACCTGTAAGTCTTATTTAGAAAAACATAAAACACTGAAAAATAAAAGTCATTAATTTGCATATCCCATCCCTCACCTGTATGGGGCCTCTCGAGTAGCCGTCACGTCGCAGAGGTGCATTGTGGGTGCTACAGTTTGCAGGGCAGCGGTCATGTTGCTCCAGCCTTGCTCGGCCTCCCTGTGCGGCAGGTGGACTGATCCCTTGCTCTTGTGTTGTCGGCTTTCCAAAAACGTTTTCTCATCCTGGCTGCAGTTGAGTGTGTACATCTGGACAGAGAGACGGCATGCAGAGATGTAGGGCGTATCATTGGAATCTCGCCTCCATCCAACCTACCACACCTTAACATTGTCCTCTAAGAAGCTCGTCTATGGAATATAGAATAGTTGCGGCTCTAGTGCCTTGCTCTGGGACACATCATCAGTCAAGAGAGACTGCATTTGGAGGGCACTAACATGGCCAGAGTGAGTCAGTGATTTGCCTTACTCTGGTTAAGGCTTTACTTCGGTTAAGCTGTGTACGTGAGCCTTCGCTACCCCGTGACCGAGTCTCCCTGTTGCCACAAATAAAGCGGTTAACAGAATATTTCCTGTCCATCTGTGGCGTCCTGCCTTCAGAATGTTACGTCAAAGGCAGGGGAGAGAAACGACGATCACAATTTGCCGCAGATTTTCCCTTTTCTGACTGATCTGGTCTGCAATGATGAACCGATAGGCCTGGAGAGTTGAATAAATAATTGGAATAACGCTGGAATAAACTAAGAGGCGTGTGGGAAAAACGATACATTTATCTGCTCAATCAGTCTTAAGGGGGCTTTGGTCTCACCAGTCTTGTGTGTATTAAGCTCGCTGCTGTTCTGCAGCTTAGAGAAGCAGACTTGTGGTCCCAGTGGGCAGCCTACCTTCCCACCAGGCCCTGCTCCAGCTCTGTCTTCAGGTCCCATAGCTGCCACGGTGCCGCTGAGCAGTGTCACGCACTCCCTGCCCGACAAGAAACAAGACACACGGGATGAACACAAGATGTGATACAATACAAATGTCGCAATGTTGCATGTATTTTTGTACACGAATACACACACATCATTGCCGTATGACATCATATCCACTTGCTTTTACTGACTAAAAATGGACAAACTAAGTTAATCTGATGACAGGAATATGTTACTACAGAGGGACGCTTTGAGATTTTGCTCACTAATGCGGCGTGCTGGTAAACACTAACAGTCATGCTCTCATTCCATCCTGCATCCCTCCGCCTGACAGCACAGAGAGAAACACCACATGCTGCTCAGGGGATTTGCAAATGATTGCAGGAATTTGGAGCGAAAATAGACTTCTGTGGCTTCAGATCCTGGCAGAGCCAACGTCTTGCTGTAGTTTGTAAGATAGAATACATGACTTATTTGACATAATCTGGTGTACTGTTTGGGCGAGCGGTGGGCCACTGAGGTAAAATGGGGTGATGTTGCATTCAGGACACATGGGGATAATCTCTTTTGAATGATATTGAATGGCTGAAAGTAACGATTTGGCAGTGTTGCACCAAGGAAACTTTGACTAATCTTAACATGACAAGAGTCGTAATAAAATCATGATTAGCTTCCTAATAAATATGCTTGATTCTGATCAGCTTGTCATACTCATCCTGTGTGCAAAGGGGGTCACAATGACATAGTGCAGCGACATTCCCCTGCCCAACCACCATCACCCACCCCCCCAATTCAACAAAAACGTTGTGATTGGTCAGTCGCAATCCGGTGACACTGAAATTTTGTACCTCTATCTCGGTTTTGCAATATTATGGCTGTATAGTTGTACGTTCAGGCTCCATGACCCCCTAACCTTAACCCTTACCATAAAAATGTATACATTTTGAATATTTCTATAATATTTATAGAATATAAGTTTTGTTCACTTCACTGTCGCTTCCATATTGGCAACAGACTTCCGAACTGCCCGCTATGTTGTAGAATCTTGGCTGGGGGAAAAGAGAATGCATCCTAGATAGATAGACCTTTATTAATCCCGAGGGAAATTCAGACACACCTGATTAACTTAATCAACTTAATTCACTTGATCAACAGTTGGTGCCTCCAAGATCTTGATTGGCACATCTGGTTTTTCTAATCAGATGTGCATAGGGACATGGAAAATATTCAGTGATTTGGCCTACAAGGACCCATATTGAGAGATGAATGCATTTCAGTTCATTTTACAGGAAAAATGAACAATGTCGAGCATTGAAATATTTTAAAATAACAAACTACATACTGTCTTAAATAGTATCAATTTGGGTGAACTCCTAAGATTCCACTGTACTATTATAACTCGTTTGCAAGTCAGAATTCAGTGTTTACGGCTTAAAAAGCTGCACGTCACTGTATTTTGAAATGGATTTAACCCCTCTACTTTCTGTGTCTTGAACGCAGCATAAAGCCTGATTTTCCCCCACATTTCCACCAATCAGCGCCGAGCTCCAGTAGTAAACAACTGTCACCGCGTGGGCGGGGCGGCGCCTCTCATTGGCTCGGCTGTGATTTCTAACTACACACCCCCTTTCTGACAACGTGTTCGGACACGAGTTTCGCCGGGAGGGACACGGCACACTGAGCCAATAGCTCGGAAAATAACTGCATTTCAGCGCAAAAGTAACAGGAAAACGAAAGTAAAACATCAAACCACTCAAGTAACAAAACAGGCAGCAACAGAACGCCAGCTGAAAATGTACCACGTCGCCATATTGTTGCCAAATTGCCAAAACAATAACGTCATCCATCTCCGATACAGCCAGTGGACATAAACGCACCAAAAATGTTGTTTTCTCTTGGGGAAATTTTGTTTTCATGCATAGAAGTCTAATATTTCTTTCTTTACAAGAAGCTATGTACAAATTTTGTGTAAGTTGTTCACAGAGCTTGAGCATTCAAGATGGGGGCAATTAGCATTAATCCAAAAATACACATATTGTTGTTTATTTAGTACAATACAATTGTTTATGATGGATTTATGCATTTTTCGGTTGATCGCCAACTAAAAGTGACCGTTTATCAGCGTTTAACTACATTACTGATCTCCCCCCGGCGACGCAGATTGAGATCAGGATAAACTCCCCCCCCCCCCGTCCCTCACCCAACACACACACGTAAACACAAACATTTTTGCAATGTTTGCTGCAACACACACATACCAATACAGCGAAAAAAACACGCCTTCTCCGTGTACTTACTTGATCGGTGCAAACCTCCGTCTCGCTGCTTGGCTGTTCTGTCCCGCCGCTCGCCGGCTCAGTCTGCCGGTGGAAAAGGGGGTTGGTCGGTCGGTTACGCGCCTACGTGTGTCCGCTTGGTGGACCAATGCCGGGGGTGACAGCTGGGCAGAGCGCAGAGATAGCAGCCTGCAGCGCGCCGTGCACAAAGATGATCTAGGTGAGGGGTTACCAGAGCAGAATGATGCCTGCAGCAGCATCAGCAGCATCCTCACTCACTGTCCGTCTGTCTGTCTGTGTATTTTCATTCAGCTGATATCCCTTAATCACACGATAATCAGTTGTGGTTTGGTTGCTGCCCTCAATAAATAATGACATAACATACACCAAAGGGTGAAAGGTAATATCATAGTATAATGTCATACAGAGATGATACCATTATATGCAAAATATTACAAAGTCGCATATTGAATATTACAGTCACACTAGAAGTCCCTATAGAAATATTAGAGGAATCTAATAGTGATATTTCTTCAGGGATTTTCCTACATGTGCAGTTTGGTGCTGCTATTAATCCTAATATTATAGAGAATTAACTGTAAATACACACCCAGATCAGTGATACAGCCATTTCTGGCACCATTAATAGTTTTAATCAAATGCAAATAGCTTGGAAATGGAAAAACTGCTGATGCCATGGCAAACACTATCAACCCATCATGACATGGTAAATGCATCCAGATTAAACAACACTTTGCATGTGTGGATCTGTGTGTGTGCGTGTTGCAGGGTGCTGTACAGGGAGAGGTCCTGGATTAGTTAACCCATCCAGTCAAGAGAAAGAGAGAGAGAGACACTAATCATAGTCTCAATCCCACAATCCCACCCCTAACCCCGGCATTATTCCTTCTCTTTCTTTTTGATCCTTTTTGATCCATTGATTACACTCCGAAACATAACCTACTAACCACACTTGGTTTGACAACTCAAATGGATTATAGGATCAAATAATGCATTTTCATAGCACTAATATGATTTTATGAGATACAGAAGTTTTTTGTTGTTGTTTTTTTTACAGCAGAAAATATGTAGGTTCCAATTTAGATGTTTTGCTAAAAGATGAAACAGTCAAATTTCAATTTCCATGTCGAGATATCGACTGAAATTCAAAAATATTATTCTCTGTTGAAGTTCTCAATGACTTTAGAAGTTTGCTCATTTATGTTGCATTTATTAGTGAATAGTTTTTGGTTGCACATGGTGAAATTTAGGTAACATATTTACCCTTAAGTTATACAAAGTGTAACATTTTGCACATTTCATGGGTAAAAATACTTTTAGTCATCTTTGTTTGTGTGAAATATCACTGCCTTACATATAAAAAGCCTACTGGAGCAAGTGAAGTAAAGGAGTATTGGGAGAGATCAGTGTTGTCTCACTTGGGTGTGTTTTATTTGGACAGAGGTTTAATATGGCAACGACTGGTATGACAACTGGCATTACAAGAACACAACTCCACCCTATTTTGAGGTCTTGTGACCTTTGATTCAGTTTGAATGCTCGGAGCCAAGTTGCCGCTCCCATGTCATCACAATCAACAACTAGGAAGGGAAACTCAAGCCTTTTAATTGGCTTTTTGTTTCCAGAACAAACCAACCTTGGTATCATGAATAACATATGTGTTCAAAATCAAAATAACACCACAAGATTGTCTTATCTGCGCATGCTGACTGAGCCACTTGAAACTATCACATTAAAGAAAAGAATACAAAATATAAAATACAAAAACAAATGGAGCACATCATTCTGAAAGGTGGATCAAAGGTTAACCCCGTTTATCCCTATCACGATCAATTTTATGACATACAGTGAGTGCATACCATCTACTCCATTCGCAATGTCAACAGAAGAGGAACATAAAATTGTCAAATAAGATTAATATTTACTCATCCACTTCATCCTCAGGAGTGAGTGTCATTTCATACTTAGTTTGAGTCAGCTCATCTTATTGAGTTCAGTTAGTGGTGTGAAGCAGTATTTTCCCTATTCTTGTCTATCCTGCAGTACCAAGCCACGCTATCAGCAAAATCATCAGTGTTAAGAATTAACATCATGGCTGTGTTTATGTCAGCACCATTTTTCATCATTTTGTACGGCCACTCAGAACCATATCAAATACGTCTCCAATCACTGTAAATACATGTAACTGTCACTAAAAACAACACGAGTTTGCTGTCTGCACCACATTGTAGATGATTTCTCCATCAAATTGGCATGATGGATGTCAATGGTATACAGCAACATTTCCAGCGTTCATAATGGTTGATTTTTACACTCAGAGTTAAATCAACACTATTGATTTTGCTGTGTTGTGGCTCTTCATTAAAGGGGGAAAGTATTTAAAGAAAAAGATACAAAATCACCCAAACTGTAAAATTATGAGATTATTAGATGACAGTCATACAGTATGGTCTTCAGAGAAGCTATTCCTTCAGAATCCATTAATACAAGACGACCTTCCTTTAAGTTTGTGAGGAGTTGATTGAAGTCAAGGTGTGGATGTTGGATCAAGCTGGCAGAGGTTGGGTCCAGGCTTCCCTCCCACCATTCCCCTCTTTGTTTCTGTCCATCTGTCCGTTTGCGCTCAAGTTAAATATGGAAGATTGGGGTTCTGCGCAATGGGGTGTTGAGGATAATATGTCCTCCTCCCTGCTTCTTTCTCTGGAAAATGGGTGTTGCTGTTTGCTCTTCCGAATATGTTATGTAGCTCTGGGGTTAGTGACAGGCTGGTTAGTTGACTTTGGTGGTGGATTTTTCCAGTGTGCTGACAGGCATGTCTTTGTGGTCTCTCCATTGTGTGTAGTTTACAGACCCTGGATCTGAACATCCAGATGAAAGTAATGTAAATTAAGCATGGCCATTTGGTTAAAAAATGCGTTTTTACAAACAGAGAACTTACCATTAGTTTTTACAGCAGCCCCGTTGACTGCTCCTGCTCCATCAGTCTGTCATACAGAAAGACAGGAAGGGTGATCATTATGTAATGTCTGTATGTGCATGAATGCATCCAGTGGCATTAATTAAACATTGTGTGCAAACATGCATGTGTGCATGGAAAACCAGTGTTTGATTTGCAGTGTTTGATGTCTGCAAGATCAAACTTCCATAGATGAAGAGTGAAAATGAAACAGCAGATTAAAACTACAATCAGCATTTTTCCACATTAAAATGTCAAATTCTTTGTGACAGACTGAGTAGCATTAGGTCAACTAACAGCTATTATATTACATATATAAAATTGCTAAAATTGCTTTTTGAAGTTGATTAGGATATTTTGGGTGTTGTACCATCTGCTACGGCACAAGAGCAACATAAGAATATCATAGCAAGGCTTCTGGCCCCAGAACAGCGAAATGACAGAAGCGACAACAGAACAAACAACTGTCCAAAATCTGTGTTGACACTGGTTTGCAGCACTGTTTTATATTTATTGCAGGTTTTCTGTGTTTTTTCTGTCCTCATGCATGCTGGTTACCTTCATGTTTAAAGGTAGAGAGCACTTTAAGGTGAGCTGAAGGTGCTGGCTTTGGATGTTACCCAACGAAAGGGGAGGAGGGTGGGGCTAATGATACACTTCCTTCCTGTTAAAAAGTTGTCTGTGTGTCACATTATTGCTTTTGTGATCTATTGTTGAGGACTTACTCGTTGTAATGTAATTTCTCTTTCAGGACATTGTATCGTACTGAAATATCATTTTTCAAAGTAGCCAATGATCTCATCCTAACAATGGACGCAGGCGAGTGTTCAGTTCACGTCAGTGCAGCATTTGACTTGATGAATGACACAATTTTAATAGAGCGGAACAGAAGATTGGAGTCTCATTTTAGCACCGAAGCAGTTTAAAACGTACTTATCAGTCACAACATCTTCATTACTATCTGGAAATATTATCCATGGGGGTTCCTTATTCTTGGTCCTCTCCTCTTTTAAATAGACACATTCTCATTTGGCTGTTTGTATTATTCAGAAGAATATTTTTAACCCTAATACAATGAGCCAGACTGCTTTGTGACCGCCTCACCATAACTACCTCACAAACATTCCCCATTTAAATAAGAGCAAATCTGTCAATCGCAACATCTTCATTGCCCTCTTGAAAGATTTCTCGGGTAAATATTGAGTTATTGGGATTACATTTGACAATGATCTAATATCAGCGAGACCAGGTTAACAAAGTAATGAAGTCCTGTTCTCTTCAGTTAGGGAATATATCAGTTATCTGCTGCAAATTCAGAAAAGTCAATTTATTGTCTCATGTTGTTTCTTTAATTTGGCTGATTAATAATTTAGAAGGTTATGGATTTATTATTATTATACAGTGTGGTGTGATGTAATATGAATATGGCATTAATGTCCTACTATTGATATGTCAATATCTCGAGATGTTGTTATTGAAATTGATGGTCATAATCCTCTCCAAATATGGTCACAAAATTAATTCTAATACTCATAACAAGCGAGCAAAACTTGGGAGTAATTTGACATTTTTATTGGTGTTCTATTCTATTGCTATTGCATTGTATGGATGTAATGAGCCTAATATAACAGCTAACAGGGCTGTTACCATCCTCCTGTTGATTGCTGATAATGAGCCACTTCTGGCCTCTAATTGGTAAATATTGAACTGCAATAGATGCAACAGGCTAGATTAAGATTTGACAGAGCTGTTGCATGGTGTCTTTAGCGATAGAGAGAAAGATAAAGAGTAAGTATTCATACCGTGGCCCCACTCACATCATATGCGTTGCTGGGGTTCCTGTGGATGAAAGCAAAGAAAGCGAGAGGTTATCAGCTGGTGCAACATATCCGTGTGTGCTCAGCGTGTCCGGGGCAAAGGTGCAAATGTTCCTATTTGCTTATAACATAACATGTTTGATCAACATGGATCAAAGACAACACCCTTATTGTCGATGCATCCTTTTTATTGTCACTCTATCGGGGTGACTCTATCAATCTGTGGCCTCGCTCATCTTCACTGCTCAATATTCCATTCCAGTAAATTCCAATAAACTCTATTTACAGTCAAACTTAGTTGGACCCAGCTACTCTACATACTGTGGGTTTGATCCACGTGGGTGTTACACACGGGGGCTGAGTCACACGTGAAACACAGTCACAGTCACAACTCCTCGACTGTACATCCAAACTGAGGCGGGGTTACATCTTGGGCGAGTAAGGATTCAAGGCTCAGTAGAAGCTACAGTCACACGTGGAACCTCATCTCGGGCCCAAAGACCCAGGGAAAGACCCTCTCACTGGACCAGGCTGAAGTTTTCATAACAACCCACACACTTTGGCTCTGGGTTGGATTTGTAGTCAGATTTTAGGACTCTGAGACGTGCTGAAGACCACTCCTGTGGCAAAAGTAGCAACACGGTGAACATTTTCTATGTACCATTGGATCACTCGGCTGTCCTTTGAAGAGAGAGCTCACACATTGAAAGGGGGTTTTGCCAAAATGAATGAATTATTTATTAGATTCAGGAGGTTACAATAGCTGATCCCATCTCTCATTTTTATATCATTTATTCAAATCAACCAATAAGATCAGACTCCTGTCACCACATGCTCTCATTCATCTACTGTATGTGGTGACAGGAGAGATCGGAAGAGCAC
>OMOW01058380.1:2483-13969 GCA_900312555.1 Lamprogrammus exutus
CTGTGACTGGAGTTCAGACGTGTGCTCTTCCGATCTGGTTTGTTGTGGTTAACATGACTTAACCCATCATTCCTTGGACAATGCACTCTAATGATATATGTTTTGCGACCACTCCATGCTTGAGGGAATCATCATAAGATTTATGTGAGGAAAGTGAAAAATGGATGTCAACATCCTGGTAGTCTTGATCTGCTTCTGTAATGATGGAGGCCTGGAAAATTCTCCATATGGAGATCTTAAACATGGAAATGGTTGTTGACATTTCCACTCATCCTCCTGACAAGACACATGTGCCCACCTCCTCTCTGCTCCGTCATGCTCCTCTCCCTTCGTAGCTCACTGACTGTGCTTGTTGTGTCTGAAACGGTCACCTAAGTGGGAGTGTGCGGTGGACATTCAGGAAGAAAGCTCAACCATTGCACGCGGTAGGTGAAGTCAGCGAGAGTCAGCTCAGCACGCTCTTCCCACAGTTGAACAATAGTCTGGGAATGTTTTACCACGTGGCTCCTGCGCTGGACACAGAGCTTCATGCTGTCTGCCATCTTGTGAGGGTGCACGTCAAAACAGAGTTGCAAAGCTGGAATACGTCAGCAGACTTAACAATTCAAGAGCATAAAATGTAAGGCTCAATACAATTTCATGTCTTGAATCAAAGTCAGCTCTAAAGGAACAGTTGAGGCAAAATGCAATGTTATGTGAGTGATAATACAGCAGTTAAAATTTAGGGATGAATTCATGTCAAAGGCTGGAGAGAAATCAGAATGTGTCAGGGTTCAAATGACCGATCTCAGCCTGAGACCCTCTGGAGGCTCCGCTCACAGTAAAGCTTTGGTCGTGACTGAATATCACATAATGTACAAGTCACATGGAGCGTTCCAAAAAGTCAGTCCATTCCCACGTCACCGACTTAAAGTATAACTTAGATTGCTACTTAAGTGAAATAAAGACAGCATACACAAATGAGGTTTGGGCTAACACATTTTGCTCAAGCATTTCAGCATCAAAACAACACTCAGACAATAACACTGAAGATCATTACATCCTCACAGTCAGAAGGCAACAAAATGCAGGAGTTAGTCCAGTCAGTCATTATCTTTCACATTAGTAATCACCGTCTTTATAAAGATTCTGAGTTGCGTTATCTGTCCTTTGCATCCTTTTGTGAGTGTAAGCACGCGTCACGCCTACACTCAATATCAAAACCCGGATCACCTGTCAGTAAACAATTCAGGAATGCTCTTCTTTGTGGTGGCTTTTAATTATCACGACAACTGTTACAGCAACTCCACACACACGTGTATGTATGGTCAACGAGCAACGGAATAATAAAGGCCAAAAGATGTAAGACAAAAGGATGAAAGCTGAGTCCCACATCACAGCGCACAGTGAAGTCTTCAATAAATTGAATTCTTTTCAGTCTACTCCATCCTGGTGGGTTGCTCAAAAAAAGTTACTTAGACTTACAACAATGCTCGCTGTGTGTGCAAAGGAATCAATTGTTCTCTCAGAGACAACAGAGATGCTCCACTGAGGGGTGTTGTTACATTCATAAATCCATGAGTACCTCCCTCTCCTCTCTGCGTTGAATTGTGGGACAATATCATGACCACACTCAAAAACAGTGTGAATACAGTGCACATAAGGACACTACAAAGTGATTTAGTGAGGGAAAATTTACAGTTAGAATGACTATTTAGTGCACATTTGGGACACAGCTTCTGTCTCTCTCACATCCACCCACTCACTGAAACGCACGTGCACACACACATACTGTAAATACTACTTATTCCTCACCTTCCAGCTCTCCAACACTTGTCAGACAATGTTGAATCCATAAAGCTCTGTCATATGTATTAATACCCCGGACACATGGAAAGCAGGCTTGGTCATCTGTTCACCTTACTCAACTGTGCCCATGAGTGTGTGTGCATGTCTCCTCCTGTTGTTCGCCCTCTCTCTCTCCTTCTCTTTCTGTCTCACGTGCACACATTCTGTAACACACACACACACACACACACACACACAGAGAGAGAGAGAGATTCTGGATATGTGCATCAGCATAGATAGGATTGGAATATACAAAAGTATTTATTGAGTAGTTACATCATAGTTTGATCATAGTTTGTAAATTACTCCTGCAGTCTTTCAATAGGGAGAAACACCATTATTACAATCACATATGAGACTGGAGGACAAACTATGGGTCTTTTTTAAACAGATATCATCCAAAAGAGGCATTAAAATGGTGCGGGATTTTTATTGAAACATGGGGAAATTATGCTGCTCACCACTACATTCTCACATTTAACTTTTTGTCAATTATTACATCTGTTGCTCTCTCATCCAAATGTTATTTTCACAAATTTGACAAAGCGCCCGAAAGTGAAACATGTCGTTACTGATTTTTTATACCATTTGCTCCGAGGGAGAATTACGGCTCAAAGCAAGATGACAAGATTGGGATTTGTTACTGATTGGCCTTGAATCTATCACAGGGGGGATTTTACATTTGGACTGCTTTGTAGTGTGTGCCACTGTCACCATGTCTGTCTAATGATGATATTGATGATTATTGTGGATGACCTGAGTGTGACTTAAACTCCTTGTTTAGCGCTTCCCAGCTGCTGTGTAATCTGAGCCACAGATAGCGACAACTGGGGGCGGGGGGAGAGGCGAGGGGTCGGAAATAACCTCTACTCTCTCCTGTAGTTTATACTTAAATACAATATAGGAAAACAGCATGGAAGCACCCTGGTACTTATCACTTAAATAGATATTTTTCTGAACTATGGCTATTCTAGGAACTTTGATGGTGCAGAGTATATAAATTGCATGGTTGGAAAGAAGGAAATTGTCATATATTTGTTAATTTTCTTCTTTTTTTCATTTTTTGGGGTGACAATTAGCCCTCTCATAATCTGTGCAGGGATCTTTCAGTGTAAAAAGAACCTTTTTTTCAATGCACAACAAAACATAGAGGTCAAATTTACTTCAAAATGTTCAGAGGGAATGCATTGCAAAATCTCCAACAATACTGTACAATATCAAGACAAAAAATATATTCAAGATAAAATGCACAGATGTTTGGGTCAGGAATTACATTAAATTAAATTAAAGGTTTAAGAAAAATAGTTCAACAGTGTTTCGGACAATACAGGATGAATTTATGCAGCTGGATATGTATGCAGGGAAATTATTACAATTGTATGTAAAATTAGGTAAAAGTTTCAATTGTTTGCATGATGTCAAGACATATTTAGTGAAATAACTTGCAAACATTAAGGTAAACTGTGCTGGAAAATCAGGAACATTTTGTGTTTCAATGCAAAATGAGCCCAAACAGAGACACCAACATTTTCTATTCACTGATGATTGCGCATTCACTGTTGAATACGCTTTAAATAGAAGCCTAAAATATAATGTATTACGTAACTACTTGAGACACATTTTTCAAAAAATTGGGGCGGGGGTGAAGCACAAGTCAATTTCATGAGCAGCAAATTCAAGCATATCAGTGTTGATATTCCACATATGCAAGGATGTAGTCCTGACCTCGCCTCAGAACATAAACCACAGTCCTTCATGACCAAATAATGGATACGAGATGATACAATTTGTCAAAAGGAAAAGGAAAAGGAATAGCAGGCGTTAAGATGTTCACTGACCGGAGCACGTATTGTACACAACTTCTTATTTACCAAAAGGTTTGAAGTTTTCCCCTCCCCTCATAGACAAACACTCACTCATTCCATCCTCCTTTCTTCCCTGGAGCAGTGCAGTGTAACGAGGAGTCAAAGCTGATCAGCGACTTGTTCAATGGCTACAACAAGAACATTCGGCCCGTGGTGCATCCGGAAGACAAGGTGGAGGTTCAGATCAAGCTGACCCTCACTAACCTCATCTCCCTGGTGAGAGCTCACTCTTCTTAAGTGCTGCAACATATTTAATATATCATCACCGATTCCACCCATAGGTGTACATAGCAATGGTTTTAAATTCATGCTCATGCCCATAGTGCATAAATGCAAAAACATGTTATTGCTCTGGCTACAGTTTTTGACATGGGTACATAATGACAGTTTGGCAGCTGCAATGGTAACATAGCAATGCATACTTAACACCTTCGCCTCAGATGTCCATTCTACTTTTAACCACAGAATGAAAAGGAGGAGACTCTAACGACCAACGTTTGGATTACGATTGTGAGTTTACCTTTATTTCCATATTTCTCTCTTTGCACGTATGATCTTTCTTCCGCAACTCAGTCCCTCAGCCCACAGTCGTGTCTCATTGTTTGTGACATTAGTGACTCTCTTTCTCTCAAATGTCACCCACAGCAATGGATTGATTATCGCCTCGCCTGGAACACGTCTCTGTATTATGGCATAAATATTGTCCGCGTGCCATGTAAAACTGTTTGGCTCCCAGACATCGTCCTTGAGAACAAGTGGGTCAAATACCAGTGACAATCCATGATACTGTGTTTTATATACTGTATATTTGCATGAGGCCTTGAGTCAACTGTTCTCTTCAATGTTTCTCTGCAGCATTGATGGCAAGTTTGATGTGGCGTATTATGCCAACGTGTTGATCAGCAGCGATGGTTCAATGTACTGGCTGCCTCCTGCTATCTATCGCAGCACTTGTGCCATTGAGATCACCTACTTTCCATTTGATTATCAAAACTGCACCCTAACGTTCAGGTATGATCCAACAATATCACTCTATGATACACAAGTGATCATATAACACATTCCCCGGATATGCATAATTAATGGATGAAGCAGGGGCGAAATCACCACAACTGTGTTTCCTCCATCGAATCCATTATCTGTACATTGCAGAGTGTTAGACCAAGCATATAGCACTGAACCACGCAATAATAATAAATGTGTCCACATCATAATTTGAATTTACATAAATTTGTTGTTCCAGTTAACCATTTGGTCTGTTTCACCAGTGAGACCTGCACCTTCATATATGTTCTGTTTTTTAAGCCTTTGAATTGGCTGGAATTCAAAGGCTGGAATTACATTAGAGGCTTGCTGATAAATTATTTTAATAGACACCTGAAAGCCAATCAGAAACAAGTACTGACCATGGTATAAGTATAATCGTTGATATATTACTTTGAATATGTTTTTTGAATATGTTTTACTCTATTCGGTCCCATTCTCTTCTCTTCTCACTGCCCTCTCATCATAGGTCCCAGACATACAGTGCTAATGAAGTGGACCTCATCTTGTCTCTGGGGGACACCGGGAACACTATCGAATGGGTGGACATCGACCCAGAGGCTTTCACAGGTACGGTACATGCACATCCAACAATCAACAACACAATTTCTGTCTCTGTGTCTGCGTGCTCGGGACAGTATTGTTCCCTCATGTAACAGCTTAGCATTGTTTTTCACCTTTTAGAGAACGGTGAGTGGGCCATCATCCATCGACCGGGCAGGAAGATGATCAACCCACGATATTCCCCAGATGACCTAGAGTATCAAGAGATCAGGTTCAATCTGGTCATCCAGAGGAAGCCCCTTTTCTACATCATCAACATCATCCTGCCCTGCTCCCTCATCTCCTCACTGGTCGTTCTGGCCTATTTCCTCCCTGCACAAGGTCAGCAGTACCATTGTTTTAAAACCTCAAGCCATCATCACACAGATTATTAAAATCGTTCATTTTTAACTCTGGCTTAAACCAGGACCAGTATCTAGTTTTCGCCCTTGGTCCTCTGTCTCAAGTCTCTGTCGTCCCCTTCACAGCTGGGGGACAGAAGTTGACTGTGTCCATCTCCGTCTTGCTGGCTCAGACTGTCTTCCTCTTTCTAATTGCTCAGAAGATCCCCGAGACATCTCTCTCTGTCCCTCTCATTGGCAAGTGAGTCATTGTGTGTCTGTATTTCTCATCCTCTCAGT
Organism: Lamprogrammus exutus; assembly: GCA_900312555.1. Taxonomy (NCBI): domain Eukaryota; kingdom Metazoa; phylum Chordata; class Actinopteri; order Ophidiiformes; family Ophidiidae; genus Lamprogrammus; species Lamprogrammus exutus. The sequence goes on from OMOW01058380.1 coordinate 8,404, forward strand.
ACTCAGTATCAGAGGGATTCGAGCGACTGCGTTATGTTTTTGTATCTTTAATCCATTCAGTCTAATTCTTCTACTGTCTCCCTCAGGTACCTGATCTTTGTCATGAGCGTGACAACTCTCATTGCTACCAATCAAATTGTGGTGCTAAACTTCTCCCTGCGCAGTCCCAGCACTCATACTATGTCCCATTCCATCAAACATGTATGTGCATCTTAAAATACTATTATCTAATGCTCTTTTCAACTGTGAGATATATGTGAATTAACGACTCTTACCCAGGTGTTCCTGGAGCTGGTACCTCGCTTTCTGGGCATGTCCCCGCTGGTGGATGACGGCGAGGAGACAGCAGAGGTGAACGGAATGAGGGAACGCCGACGTAGCTCCTTCGGCCTGATGCAGAGGGCAGAGGAATATGTCCTGAAACAACCACGCAGTGAAATGATGTTTGACAAACAAAGAGAAAGGCACGGCCTCACGCGATCAATTGGTAAGAAACTAATTTTGTTCAAACTGTTCTCATAGATCAGTCTGAAAATGAAGATCCAGCCTGTTTGTTATTTTTCCTCAATTTTTATTGTGTAATATAGTCAAAGTTGCAAAACACGCCTATAGAAATACATCCAGTAAAAGAAACCCAAAAATCCCGAACTGCTCTCAAAGCTTCATTTTTGATTAGTTCTTTGCGTCTGTGACATGTTGGTGTCAACATGTAACAGATTAGAATTTACCTGCCTTCACACCTGGCTGGATAGAGCCACAGCAGGCCAATCAAAACAGACTGGGCCTTTTTTGGAGGAGGACCTTAAGTGTTTTTTGCACATTAAAGCATTGCAAAAGTCTCAAAATAGACTCCTTAATGAAAAAAAGAACATAGAAATCTGCATAATGTTTCAATAAATTTGATCGACAGCACGGTCTGGTTCTATAGTACATTTTTCCCCCATCCTTCACAATAAAAAAATGCCTGTTACTGCCTTGGATAATGCCATGGTGTCTAATGGTTAACATCTCCCTCCTTTAGTGGACAGCATAGACATCAGCAGCACAGCCAACCTGTATAAGAGCTTAGCACAGGCTGCACCAGAGATCAAGCAATGTGTGGATGCTTGCAACTTTATTGCAGAAAGCACAAGACAACAGAACAGCATTGGATCTGTAAGTATGTCTATATAACTGCCCAGAAAAGAGCTTGTGTACAATCATTAATTAAATGAAAACCGCTTTAATGCCATACTTAACTTGTGTAAACAATCACTATTTTACCTTTCTGAAAAATATGTTTTTTATTAATGTACTTAATTACTTTATTTCCAAATAGGAAATCGAAAGCTGGGTACTGATTGGAAAGATGATTGATAAATTGTGTTTCTGGGCTGCCATTATGCTCTTCATCATCGGCACGGTGGGGATCTTCCTCACGGGACATTTCAACAGGGCTCCAGAGTTTCCATTTCCTGGGCTGGACAAAAAATATGCACCGAGTTAAAAAGCTTTTCATTCTGAAACACAAACAAACAACAACCTTACCTAAGGTCACTGTACCTTGTGCTGTCTGTGAGGCTCAGCAGTGTTGTTCATTCACTGCCGGGCTCAGATTCAGGGTTGAGTTAAGTCTGTGCTGCAGGGCTTTAATAGCAGGGGTTTAACACCAACAATCTATTTGTGTCCATATTCAGACTTCAGCGTTGTCTTTTTGATAACCCACAGGTCAGGTTTTGAGAGACTTGTAACTTATTATAGGTTCTTTGATCCAAGTGACATCAATACACTTTACAATTAGCATCTACAGTTGCAGAATGGGATACTTTCAGATTTCACAAGCACACAACTGTTTTTTAGTGTGAGTGCTTATATTACTTGTCTGCTCTATATTATAACACAAAGGAAATGCAACACTTACAAGTGGGTTCTGACTTCTTCTGTTGCTGCAATAAAGAAGTAAAATAAGTATACAAACCACGACAACATGGTTATAGATTTTACATGGCCAGGCACCATGTAGAATAGTAATAGTAGCGACACATAAAAGTTAATTGACTGATTTTATAAGACACATCCATTTTGCAAGATCAAGTCCTCCAAAGCAATTAGATTACTCACAATTCACAGTATACTGCTGTAAAAAAAAAGGATGATTTTGTGGCCATGAAAAGAAACGTTCACTGAGAATGGCAACTAAAAAGGCTGAACAAGGTTGATCTGAACATTACAGATACAAAAATAACAGTTAGGTGAACCCAAAACTGAATTCTGAATGCCATTACCTTGGCTTATGTGAACAATGTGCGCATGTAACTTAAGCCAACAACTGTGAATCAGAGCCTGATTCTTCTTACTATGACTTATTTATTAGGAAGTCTTGTTGGTGGTAGATTACTCAGAGGGATATTGTCTTGATATCATTGCGCTGTTGTTTTTTAAAATAAATCTGTTATTTTGTAGCTCATAGCTGTTTAACCAATTTATTGCAAAGTGTGACTCATCTCAACGTGTGGTGGAAAACCCACAAAATGTATGGATTTTTTTTTAATTCCAAAAAAAGGGGGAAATAATTGTGCTGTTACAGCAGCATTGTGGTTAAATGTACTTTTTATCTGTGACTCTGTTGGACTGTTTGTCCATCTGCTGATCAATGTGAGAAAATGCTTGTGATAATGTTGAAAGCAAGAGGTGTTTAGTTCTGTAAAATGTAATTTTATAGAAAAATTAATTCAACATGACCTGCTGTGATATTTAATATACTGTACATACACACTGTATCACAGAAAGTGTCTCATGGATGGCCATATGTTGGGGAAACAATCTGATATTTACGTGATTAAGTGGTGAATAATTATACTAAATTAGAGCAACAGAATGTTTGAACACTGACTGTGGCATGGAAATCTGCCTATTATGTATTTTACTTGAGCTCCTATGACTTGTTGTAGATTTCAGATACATTTGTAAATTTAAACATTGCAAGTCTGTGTCTGTGTTGATTTTGACAATAATAAAAAGAAAAGATCAGAAAATGTTCACACTGAACTGTTGCCACATCCCATCAACCAACAACATCTAACAAAGAAAGTGTACTAAGAGTTTTATTGTAAAATTATAAAACAAAATACTAATAAATACATTAAAACAATATGGTTATGGAAATAGCAACAAAAACAACTTAAGTGGGACAATATGCATCTGAAAAGAGTTTGCAGTTTGTAAACTCTTGATGGTATAAATGTGAATAGAATGTCTGTTTGTATATTGTGTGTATTCTGTGGCGAGTAATGAACTTAACCTACCTGTAAAACATGTTTTTCTGTATGTTCTGTTGCGCTCAAAATTACATCAGTGTATACGATCAGTACAGGATTAGTCAATAGTGTTAATTTTTAAATTAGTATTGGCAAAATGCAGATTGTGAAAACAGAGGGATTAAAATGAAATATTTGACATTTGGAAGATTTACTTCTTTTTAAATTCAATGTGCTAATTCTTAAAGATACACTGCTTTATTTCTAAATGTAGACCTTTTGGTGTGTCTGAACACCCCCATGTGGCGTGAGCCTGTACTGCAGCCAGGGCAGAGTAAAGGGCAACTCCACCAATTTTACACATTAACTTCACCTCACTGGTTGAGCACTTTTCAGCATGTGAAAACAACTGTATGAAAGGATTTTGTGACTGTAAAGGGAGTGGGTTTAGGAACGTTTGACAACACATGGGTTACTTCCTGATACAGCTGATAACTTGCACTCATCCGCGTTAACAAGGATTAACCCCTGTGATGCCACAGAGGTCAGTTTTCCCAAACATTGCAGACTTTTCCCTTCTACCCTCCAGCCACAAAAGCCTTTTTACAAGTGCTTTTGCATGCTGAATAGTGTTTGTTCCGCATGACCAATGAAGTCATATTGATGAGTTCACCTTTGACACTCAGAAGTCTGGGGTCTTTTTGGTGCTTTTACTCAATCTGCATAAATGTTGTTATATAGTGTTCATTCTGTCACTCAGCATCAAACACAATATATTGTTTCGATTTTGAGACAAAGTGCATTTTAGTCACAATTCTGAGACAATTTTTACGTGAGCATGCCAGAGTTCCACAAGAAGAAAAAAAAGACAAAGTCATCATAAAAATGCTTATGTTTTGTACTATAAGTTCAGATTTTTCCAGCATCAAAACAGATTTTTAAACACAAAAAAGTTCATTTAGGTATTTAGAGCTGCCAAATACATTTTTGTGTAAATCAAAATCAAGGCTTTCCTCATAAAGTTACTGCAATTTGTTGCAGCAATGGTCCTTTCAACATGTTGTCAACTATGGGGCATAATCTCAATCAGACCACTTAGCTGCTCTCCCCACAGGATTCAGTAGCAGGTTTTGCTGCTAAGGAGCACAAAATCAGGTTTGCATTGTGCAGTTACATCAATCAAACTGTAACATGAGGTTTGATTGATATGACCTGGAATGCACAATAAAAATGCAACATGCTGCCAGGCCCGGGACGGCCATTGTTTTTGGCTTCCCCTGACATCACATGTCGCCATCGTCACATGATACACCCTGAACTCATCACGAGTGTATGATGTGTTTTTAAATAGTTACATACGGTCTTGTCTATGTACCTCAACATTACCATATTGTTCTGTTACATTTACTTACATCTACGGGACTGCTTATTTTTTTACTAATCCAGCTAAGTGGGTGGTCCACTGAAAACAACAAACATGCATCAACCATATGTTATAGATTTATTTGTTTATTGAAAGGTGTGTTTTAACAGGCTTCCAGAAGGTTTACTCATTTTATTGAGCCTAAATCATTTGCATCTGATTTATTTTTAGCCACAGCCTTGATACTGTAATTGTGTGGTTGGAACTGTCTTTTATTGTCAGAATCACAGACATGCAAATCAGTATCCAAATTTAGGTCTATTTGCATCTTGCGTCATCACATACCAATAACAAACCCATTACTCATTTCTCCTGACAATTTTTGGAATAGAATATATAGAATTTAGAATGATTACATTTTAATCTATTGTGGCATTGGTGCAGTGGAATGTTATCAGGTTAATTTTAACAATCCTGTCAGAAAGACATACATCTCATAAATCTTATCTATCTTATCTTAACAATGTGTTGTATACCCTAGTATCAGAGAGTGTAGTTGCATGATGACTGTTTTCCTGCAAATATGTATGCAGTTTTGAAGAGTTACTCGTGAAATAATAATAAATAAAATTAAATAAAATGCGCAGATATGACGACATAAAGATAATTTAATTTAAGTTCAGTGAACTAAAAATTCATTTCTGATTATGGTTTTGCTTTGCAAACCAGCTCCATCCATCAGCTACAATATTGTTTCGGAGAAAATAAACTGAAGTCAAAATGTAAACTGTTGTTTTGGGGTTTTTATTTTATTTTGCGTCACTCCCCCCGAGAAACGTAGTCTTTTGCAGCTTTTGCTCAACAACAATCTTCCTTTCTAATCAAAATCGTTATCTAAAATAAGACAGGTGATTTTTCCGGTATATATTAAAAGCTCTCGGGAGTGTAGATCGGAAGAGCGTCGTGT
>OMOW01058977.1:2054-13804 GCA_900312555.1 Lamprogrammus exutus
ACATGTAGACTCATCCAATATTGACTGATGTTTTCACAGGGGAGACTGTGCTGTCTCACAAAGCAGGATTATAAAGTTACCTGAATCATATATGGAACAAGGCCTGAAGTTAAAAAACAACACTCTTCTGCTTTTACTCAATGGAGCTGTCCAGCTAATTCAATAATACCGCTTTGTGAGACAAGCTGTCATGTGTGACAAATTCAATGAGGAAATCTATTGTAAATTTTCCTCATTTAAAAATGTTTTTGAAATATGGCAAAATTGATATTTATAAGTTGATAGCAGTAATGTTTTAAGCAGTCAAAAGAGTAAAGTGGAACTGTTTCCCATTTGTGTCAGCTAAAAGTAAGCAATACATGTAGATTGCTGTAAACTACTATATTGCTGTGTTCTGTTTGTGCAATAAATTTGTGAACGCAAGGTGATGATGCTGTGTTCAAAACTGAAATTTCACTATTAGATGTTAAGGATGGGAAAAGGTTATCGATGGTGATCCCTGGCAACCACAGACATGAGGGTGCTAGTAAACAGAAATGTTGTTTGTAGCTCTGTGTATATAGATATATACGGAAATATGAGCACAAGAAAAATACCCATTGGGGCTCCAAACCTCAAAAGCAAGGGTGTATTCATGTTTGTGCTATAAAATAATAATAAAGTAGAGCTATTAAACACAACATCCTTCAGTAAAGTCTCACAGACAAATCCTCCATCTCTAGAGTTTGTATGCATGTATGATCCAGTATGACTCGTGACTTTTTCTCTTCACTTGTGGTGAGAGTTTTTGAAGGGGGGATGATGGAGCTGGTTACCGACAGTGGCCAGCGGACACAAAATTATCCTCATGGAAATGTGACAATGAATCTCCCATTCACTGTTTGGTGAAACCCAGGGGAACATCATTACAGCATCTCCACTGATGAATCCTCCAATCCCTTGTGTGTGTCCGCAGCATCAAGTAACCAACTTCTGCGCCTTATAAGCCGCCCAGCTGCTATTCATTCAGGATCCTATCCAATCAAGATTGGTGTGTCTACATAATGGCTGCTCAAGCCAAGTGTGTGTTTGTTCATGTAAGTATTGATGGCAAGGCACTCCCGAGTTGTAGCATAAATTTTTTAAAAATGTTCTTGTTTTGACAGGGGCAAGAAAAAGTCTGTTTCAATGTTATGTGCATTTGAAGGGTGGAGTGTAGTGATTTTTTTCAATTTATGTCATTTCTGTGCAACTGCCAAGGAATGCTGGTGAATAAGACATTGCATCACAATGGGGACAGATACCCAGCGATTCATGGGAAAGATGTGCCAAAATGAATGCTACATTAATAAAGCCCATAGGACCTTCATTAGACCAGGTGCCTGAACACTGGGGACCGTCATTATAAAGCTGAGTCACCTTAAGTTCTGGAGGGGTGACATCCATACCTTGGCAAAGTTGGGGCATTACACAGCACTCACAAAAATAATGTGTTCGATGTTGCAAAAGACTTGATGTGGTGGTTCACAGTTTGATACCTGTGAGCAGGAGGTCCAGAACAGCATTATGCCAGGTTCCCTACCTTCGATTACAATACGTTCTATGAAATGATTTGACTAACAGATGAAACCTTCTGTTTAGCAGCATCTTGTCATTATAAAAGTTTAGACATGTTAAAATTCTACAATTAGTTATTAATCCTTTGTTATGATGGCCATTCCCTTGGTATACAAGGTAATGCAGAATTTAATGTCAAGGAACCACTTGATTTGAAGTTCAAGAACCTTTCTGACTTATCCTTCCACTGACAAAATTACTCTCAGGAACTGATCGTCCCAGTAACATTCATTAATAAAGTACTGCGGGATAAACAAAAACTTTCCACTGTGCCAACTGAGATCTTTAAAAATTACCAAAACCTATGTATACTTCAAATGCTACTTATTATACTCCTAAAAGATCTGTCTTTGCCTGAGTGGTTTTACATGTCTTTAAAAGCTGTACATGTATTTGAATGTTTTTAAAAGTAATGTAAAGCTATTTGTAAAAAACAAAGTAACTGCATTATGAGTATGACGTGTTATTCAGCTCATGAGCCGTGTGATGAATGTGACCATCTTCCTGTTTAGACTTGAATGTGTGACAACAAAAGCACCCGGGGCAACTGCAATCAAAAGCAGCTGTGTCTTGTTTGTGGCTTAAAGGTTTCAGTGAGAGAAAGACCCAAGAGCTGGGAACACTTGGACCTGCTGGCCGGAACGGAATGTCATCTAGTGTGACCGTGTTCAAGACTCGCAACTCCACCCATCGAGACAGCCAAGGATTTTTCTTGAAACAGGTTTGCTTTTGTCAGGCAGAGAGACGGCTCAGTTGTGTATTGTGATCCAGACAAAGATTGATACCTGAGAGTGGCAATGACAACAGCCAATGTGAGCTTAAGTGAAAGACGTGGAGAGAAACAGGAAAGAAGGAAATGTCTAAATAATTCATGAAAATGAGACGAGATGTCATTCAGGTCCTCGTTCTATTCTCGGTATGGTTTCATACAAGTTCTTTCACATTATAAGGGAATTTCCTTTCATCTTGATTTTTACATAAAGAGTAATGAATTATGAATTCTCTCCTGGAGTAATTTAAAAAAATGTTTTACTATCACTGTCAAACTGGTTTTGTTATATGAAACCATACCCATCGCTGAGCTCATTCCTCTCAACAGGAACTGTCAGGCTCTTGCAAGACTGCACTTTTTGGGGCAAGACATGGAGTTGTGCTCTCAAGTCATTGTTTGTGTAATCTCCAGACGTCATGTGTGAACACCTGTGAAGTAACACCTCACCAAAGATGAGTTGTGTAGTGTGAACTGCCTCTTTCCGTATCCATCGGACACACGGTATTCTTGTCTGTCCCAAGCTTTAACTTTGTCCATGGTAGTAAATGTGTATTTTGCATATTCACCAAGTCCAGCAGCCTCGTTCAGATTACAAGGCTTACTTCGTGACGCCAAAAGCTGCCGTCAGACTTTCGTTTTACCAACTAAGAGAGTGTGGACTCATGTTGGCCACGTTCAGCTGGAATGTATCCATGTTTCAGTGAGAACCTTTTCGCAAATGCAGAAAACGGAACAAAAACTGATTCAACATATCTGCACAAAACTCAGAAAAGCGTGCCACTTTTCCAGCAATACCCCACACGCAGTTGCTGTGTGTCGCTCAGTAATTATTCTCCAGTTTTGAGAGATTGGAATAAATGCGTGAGTTTACTCAAATACTGGAATCAAGACTGGTTGAAATTTTCTCAGCACGTTTGGCATTTGGATTCAAGAAAGGAACCATAAAAGTGAACATACTTACCCATTGCTGACCCCTGCATCAGTCGTCCCACAGACAGAAGAATGTTTATGGATGTGTGTGTATGCAACTGTGTTATATCGTGACACGATTTAAAACGGAGGCATAAACGGTAATGCTACTAATAGGCAATGTGTGCAATTTCAAACTGTTGTGTGATTTTGAAGTGTATGAGTAGTAATTGGTACATACAGGCAGTGTAAAAGTTAGATGATGGTATGGAAGTGGCCTGAACTTCTGTGAGACTGGGGTCGCAGGCAATGGGAGATGCAGCCTCCTTATCGTTTCCATTATCTTCCTGCAGCTCCTCTTCACCTTCTTCCTCAGGTCTTTCTGCTGACTTGTCAGACATCTTACCCACCCGCTGTCCCTGTGTTCAAAACATTTGCACAGGTCAACAATAAGACATATTGATGGGTTATACACTGTGTTTTCATACTAAAAGAAAATGTCAGCAAATGTGGAAATAACAAAAAATTAACACATTACTAACTTTTACAATTTAAAATTATTTACATAAATAAATCTTACTTTATCATCTCATAAAATTACTTACCATTGCAGTGAGTCTGGCAGCGGCAACTTTTCTTTGTAACCTCCCTCTGGTTTGGGGAACCTTAGTGCCAGAAAGTGACTTCATAGTTGCGGCTGCATGCTGAAGGATGCAGTCAGTCCCACAATAAACAGAGTCTGGTAGGGCATGTTTGGGGCATTGCGGGCCAATGCACAGAGGAAGATGGCTATCAATCTCCATTTTAGCTTCAGATTCAAGCTCGGGCTGCACTGTTGGTTCCTCCTCCTCCTCCACTACTACAGTCTCCTGAAACCATGTTTTTCATGTCAGACCACAAGACCTGACTTTCATCGTGCAAATCAGAAAACAGATCACATTCCTTGAATTATAACTGTAATGCATACATACATCCGATAGAAAACAATTACTATCATACAAGCATGAGATTCAAACCAAAATGACTATTGAGGCATATAAGCTGAAAAGCTATTTCGTTTTGTTGTAACTAAGGGCACAGGCATCTTGGGGATCATCGACATTCAAGTTGAAACTCTAACCTCGTTGGCTTGGTGCTCTTCAGGCTCTTCCTCTCTTTCATCAGAAGGACTTATTGTCAGGCATTCAGGCAGACTGAGCTCAGGCTCAGGGTGGGACTCAGGTTGGGACGTTGGCATTACTGTCAGCTTCTTGGTGGTGCAAGGGGGACAAATGTACTCTTGCCCCTTCCTTTCCATTTTGCTGCCCTGCATCTCGCTGATACCAACACAGTCACCATGGAACCACTCCTGACAGCTGTCACAGCAGATCATAAACCTAGCAGCACAGAATGAAACAGAACGAACCGGTATCAGGATGTGAAAATGACAGATGGTTTAGGTATGCAAAACACTCAGCCTAAGGCATCTTGTTAAAAAAAAATGAGTGTATACCTTTTATTGTGTTTTTGTCGACAGATGCAATATAGAGCATTAGCATCATAATCTTCACTGTCTGATATGCTTGAATACACTTCTACATTCTTATCTTCTTTCAACTCCTCTTGCTTATCCTCGACCTCCTCATCAGGTGCATCATCATATTGGCCTGGACTTACATCAGTAATCCGGTCTATATCAGTGTCTATGACTATGCAGTCAGAGCTTGATTGTTGAGCAGGACTCTGTGGTAACTCTATTGTAGTAGACCTCTGTGGACTGCTTTCTTTTATCTGCAACTGGTCAGCTTGATGAACAACAATCACCTCCTCCTCCTCATCATCTGCTGTACTAGACTCGATCTCTGTTGCCCGTCCTCTCCCGCGACCCTTTCGTCCTTTTCCCCTACCTCTTCCTCTGCCTCTCCCCTTTCCTCTGGCCCTTCCTCTTCCACCTTTTCCCCCTCTACCTCTTGTGTTGCCCTGTCTGGCTTTTGACGTGAGCTGCTCCTTTATCTGTATCAGAGTCATTTCATCGCTGTCCTCCTCTTGACTAGAGATCACTACTACATCGTCCATTTCAGTTCCCTCAACATTTTCCAAGGCAACAGGCTCCAAGATCTCCATGCCATCAACAGAGTCTCTATTATCAGGCACCTCAGTCCCTGCAACCTGTGAAGGAGGTGTTTCCACTTCATCAGTGGCTTCTATAATATCAGGTGGCAATAGTACATCTGACATTTCCATTGACAAGCCTTCCTTCCCACCAAGCAATGAAAAGGCAGTGTGGAAAGCGGACCCAAAATCCTGCCATAAAGTAGGGTCAAGACTGCTTCCTGCAGTAGCTTCTGAGATTGGCTTGGTCTCCTCTGACACTGGTGAGGATGGAGCTGACCATTCTAGGTCATCTATAAGATGCCGAGATGCGCGACTAGCTGTTTGGCTAGTGTTGGTGTCTGGAGTGGTCTGGGGTGCCTGGTTGGCTCGGCGACTTCGGCCTCTCCGTGCAGGAGGAGGACTAAGGACAACATCTGCAATCTCCTCCATAAACTCTCTTCTTGCAATGGTCGTCCGCCTGAAACCCCAGGACTTTCTGACCTCTGACAGCGTAGGTTTAACAGTCCTCTCTGCTCCCTCTGACTGGCTTTGCTGCATCTGTTGTTCTTCTATACAGTGAGGATGGAATAGCATTGACAAAAAGAAAAAAAATCGGTTTCACCTTCATCTGCAGGGGCAATCTGCTTGACTGACTCGTGGATTGCAGGATTTATTTTACCTGGATTACTGTCATTTTCCATATTATCATCCATGGTTAGGAGGCTGTTCAAACATAAGAAAATTACATTTGTTAATATACAAGCTAAAAGAAAAGGTAACCAATGGGAGGTTGAATGAGTAGGAATAAATATATACCTCTAAAAGCTGTAAGCAGATGGCTCAGTTTTCAGAACCTGCTAATTGTCATTCCAACTATCGTCTCTTTGTACCTGGGTTGAATTATGGAGACAAAATAAGCACCATTATTTTATCAGTCAAACACACACATCTGGCCCATATTATTGAACTGTACTGCTGATGATGGCTATTGATTGTTGTAAGAGCCAAAAGATGAACTCGATTTAGTAAGGTATAAGTATGACATCATTGTTGTAACTTTGTTAGTTTGATGACATCGCTTTGTTAGTTTGATGACATCATTATTATAACGTTTTGGTTCAGTGGTTTCATTTCAGATTTATCTTCTAAATGTGTGTAATTGCCGAGGGGGAGTTCGATGGTTCAGCAACACGTCAGTTGGAGACGAAATAACTAATCTATGTTATGCCCAGAAGTCCATGACGGTTATATTTAGCTGTCTACAAACGAAAAACGAAAGAGGTCCTTCTCGTTTCATTACAAGACAGCTGCCACTTTTAACAGAACAGTGGTGAGATGGTTTTGCTTGATAACACCACAAACACTCACGGGTTACTCTGCGCAGGAGGCAGAGAAGTGGTGGTGCTGATTCGACATTGTTCTCTGCAGCCAAGTTTGTTAGCTAGTCGCTACGCTAACATGACCTCGTCAAAATGCAATACGCTGCGACACTGACTGTGTCCCAACGAAAACGACTCGTCCATTTCACGCTCACCCCTCTACATTGGCACCATGGAGAAAAATGAAAACATACCTTCGATATCAATGTCAATTTTCCAGTTTTAAACGGGCTCGCATAGCTAGCCACCTAGTTAGCAGCGTCTTCCATTTTCTCTGCCTTGTCACACGTGTAATCTCGCGATAAGGGCAGTGGTTCGGAAAACACCGTGGTTTCGCGTTCACTCCCGTGCATCCTCGTTTAAATAAAAGTGAAAGGCTTAAAATATTCGGTTGATATGTGTGTAATTTTTCAATCCTAGGATGTTACATATTGTATTACATTAATATGACGCTTAAACTCTTACCTTAATGTGAGGAAACATTCAATCAACCAGCCCGACAGTGATCAGAGCATTTTGTTTTTATTCACCAATCCGTTTACTGTATGTACAATATGTAAACAAGAACGAGACAAAAGATTAAAACAGACATGCTCACAGGAAATAATATCTAGCCAAACTGCGATTTCATTTCAGCATATCCAATTTAGACAGTCTGACTAGGTTTTACATCACTTTTGGATAACTGGTTGAACAAAGATTTTGTTCAGCACCGACATTCATGTGAAGTAAATAATTTTCAAATAATATTTAATACACATAGAAATGTGATTTCATTAAACATACTATAAAACATATAACGCTATAAATATTGTTCATGTATTTTATTACAAAAAGCTTTGTACAATTTTATATTTTTATTTTTTAATAAATCACTGATATTTTTCATGTATACAATGTGGAACTACAATATAAAACTGGTATGAGCCAAAAATGCCACTTGACATGAAGCAGACATGGTTGAGGACAGAAACTTGCATCACTCAAAATGCCTCTAATGGCACCACATGAAGTGAATATACTCAACCTTTAATGGCGGTTTCACCGTCACTGTCGTATATGGAGAATTATCAAGAACATGAAAGTCTTAAAGTACTTCAGAACAGCACTGGAAGTGTTAATGTAGCAAATGATCCATGGTTTGACACCATCTTCCCGAGATCTGAAATAAAGTGGTAATGAAGCTACTGTATAACATCAAAGCAAGATATGGAAGTACAAACTCACATTTTATTTCTCAAGATGAGCTACAGTCACGATGTGAATGCACTACAAAACAGCTTTAAGGAAAATGCAAATAATGGATGAATCAAAGAGTCTGATCGCCAAGCAGACATACAACTGGGAATGGAAAATCAAAATGATTTTTCACCGACGTGCAGGACTTCAAGCATTAAGTGTGCTTCACGTTTGACGCCACAAGCCCACATAGCGTGCCTGCAAAATGTTCAAGAGTGTCTGTAGTGTAGTAATTAAGTCACAGTAACACCAGTGCTGTCCTTGCTCTTGTCCATATATGTGGGGGAGGAGCTTTTGTCTGGTATAGATCCTGCTCCTGAGGGGAGGGTCTGTGTGGCAGGAGAGTGGCCAGATGATTTGACTGAAGGCTCTGAATTGGGGTCTGCCTCAGGCTCCTGTTGCGAAGCTGTGGCTGAAAGGACAGCACAAAATAAAATGAGGATATGCACAATACACAAACATGATTCTGTGTGGCTGCAGAATTTGCTTCTTTCCCTCACCGTTTGGTTAAGGGGCAAGGTTGCGTGTATAAAAAACAATGAAGTAACATTTACATTTGTTATTGCAAAGTCACAATACTTAATCAGTGTTGGTTAAATACGTACTGTGGGCCTCTGACGGAATGGGTGCTTGACTGGTCTGAATTGATTTAATCAGCTTATACGTACATAAAATGCATATTTATTAATGTTACCTGACTGTGTGCAGGACTTCATGTGTTCTGGCCAGTGGGCTTGTTGGCAGGGATAATCACAGTAACTGGTATTCCAGCAGCAGTAGAAGATGGCCTCTTTCCTGCAGTTGGCACACCACTGTTTCTTTTTGGTCTCATCCACTGCCTGCTGCTTTTCTACCTCCATTTGCTTTTTCACCTCTGCCACCAACCGTTCCCTTTCCTGCTCCAGACTCTGCCTCATCTCAGCCATTGTAAGTTCTGTATTTAAGATGACAAAAAAATGTTTGAAAATGAATGCCATACACAAAAACATTTTCAAATGGCCACACTATATCATATTAATGTTAAGATTGGCTCAGTGGCACACACAGAAGTGTGATGACAAACATTAATGGGAGCAGCATACTTACTTACTTGTACTTGACTCTCCACTTTGCTGCTGTACACTGCAAATTTCCCCATCGTGGGACAAATAAAGGATTATCTTATCTTATCTTATCTTACCCAGATTGTGCTTCATCTCGGACAGCTCTTGCTGATGCAACCACTGCAGCTTCTCAATCTCTATCCTTAACCGTCGAATCTGTGGCAAAAAAAAAGAAAATATTATCTAGCATAATTTGTAAAGGCTTCTCAAGACATATTAATAAGCATTGGTCTGTATGACCTAACAGTTACCTCTGCAATTGTGTTTCCCGATGTGCTTTTGGATAGGTCATTGTAGATTTCAGTCATTGTTCCTTTAATTGTGTCCATAATCTGTAAATGTTGGGCAAAACCATGGGGTGTTAGAATAAACTCATTACAGTTGAACTTTACTAATTCTGTCCCTTACAATTAAAAAGAGAAGTACACAAATGAAATACAATGTTTATTAAGTCAACATTTGTTTATTAAATACTGTGACCTTTCCCTTTTCTTATTTCACATTTTTTTCAAAGAGCAGAGGATTCTGTCTTACTTTGTTTGTGTACTTGGCAATATCTGCAGCCACATCAGCTGAGACTGTAGGGATCTGCAAGTCCGGAACAAAAGAGGAAGAACTGACAGAGGTGACCTGGGCAGCCGTTGATGAGGATGTAGTCTGAGGTGAGTCTTTTTGTTGTACTGGTGGCAATAAGAGGGAAATAGAGCAAAAACACTGTTTGATAAACATCTAATCTTTTTATGTTAGATTGAATGTAGAGATTAATGTTTATGATGGTGAATGCACCTTTGACTGCTTGTCTGGTCTGATAGCGGGTGCTTGAAGAGGAATTCTGCTGTTGTGACTGCATCTGCTGTGGGCTGCGCGTCTGCACCGGAGTCTGGGCCTGCGCCTGCACTGCTGGCTGCTCTCCATGCTGTTGCTGCCTCTGCACCTTCTGCATATGCCACTTTTGAGAGGATGTCTGGAATTTGGAAGGGTTCCAAACTACTGCCCTTTGCACAGCCTGAGCAGTCTCTTTAGGCAGTAGAGGGCGCTGTTTCTTTACAGCTGCAGCAACCGTGGGTGTTGTGGAGACGGAGTTGGAGGCAGGAGAGGGGGCATTTATTGGGCCACTGCTGGTTGTGGTGGTGTAGGGCTGGCCAGAAGTTGCAGTGGAAACAAGGTTGAGGGCTGCTGTGATGGCAGGTTGAGAGGGGTCTTTCAGGTTGGAGGAGGACTCCCGTGCTGGTGTTGCTGCTACAGCAGATGGAGGCAGTTTGCCTAGGTCAAGAAAAAACAAAATAATGTAACAAGATGAGGACTGCATTTCTCAACTGTTCTTCTGACATGTGAGAAGCACAGGAGAGGGTGAACATATCAAAGGTCTCACCTTCCAACTTGGTAACATTAGACTCTTTGAAACTCTTGGTGGCAGAAGTCCCTGGTTCTCTTCTCGCCCTCTTGGAATCACGGCCCCCATGTTCATCCCCCAGGTCAATCACCAGCTCTTTTTCAGAATCAGAGTCTTGTTCAGCCAGTGAGGAGGCAGCACCTGCTCTATCCTCCTCTGAGGTTTTGGGCTTGTCTGTGAGGAGCTGAGACTGTGGAGTTTTGGGTTTCTCCTGGGTGTTCCTCTCCAGGCCATTGCTGCCCTGCTTATCTTTGAGCAGCGGTTCAGAGGTGGCTTTATCCCCTGTCCCGACAACTCCGTCCTTATTCTCTCCCTCTGTGGTTGCTTTGGGCATCTTTCTTTCCGCTTTGTCTTTGTCATCCTGGGCGGAGGTCTTTGGCTTGTGGTCCTCATCGCTGAGATACTCGCTGTCACTTGAGTCAGATTTCTCAGAGTCTTCAGAGTCACTGCGCTCCACATCCTTATACACATCTTCAGAAATTTCATCTATCCCTGTAGGGATGTTGAGAGGGTAGACTTAAGTAGATAATAAAGACTAAAGTAATAACGAGCTTTACAAACTTCAGTTTGCCACCACTAATTCCAAGCCAGTCACACAGAACTGTTATACGTTTTGGGCAAAGTCTTCATAAGGTATTGCGATATGAAATATTGATCTAAAATTATGTTAAGTCATACAATCTAAATTTCCATGACAGAATTCATAACTTACTGTCGCATGAGCAGCAGTATCTTAGGTCTGGAAATTACTTTAAAAAAACAACTATGAATTCATTTTCTTCTGGGGCTACTCAATTTTCCTTAAAATTATTGGATATTTTTGTTATTGGAGTAGGTATCATTAACGACAGACACCACAGCATAGAATGTACAGTAAGAGGCATATATATACCAAGCTGTGCCTTGCAGCTTTCAATCGTCTTCTCCAGACTCGAGATGAGTTTCTTTGGAGTAGTGAGGGCAACTGGTGCTCCCTGTTGCTGCTGCTGTTGTTGCACAGTCTCACTCAGCTCCTTCAGATCCATCTCAGCTTTCACTCGATCTGAAAAGAAGTATCAGTACAACTTCGTACCATTCCTCTTCCAAGTATCACATGACAATCTGCAGATCATTAGCCTACATGACAACATGCATAGAACATTGTGCAGTCAGAACTGACCCAAGTTGAGATTGAGGATACTGCCTGTGCCTGAAACCCTCTCCTGCTTGGGCACAAGTCCAGAGTTAAAGGGCTTTGGGCTGCCTGTAGGACCTATCTTCCCTAAGACAGGAGATGCTGCAATTAG
>OMOW01059058.1:1212-17912 GCA_900312555.1 Lamprogrammus exutus
CAGACGTGTGCTCTTCCGATCTCGATCTTAATGTAGGTCGTAGGATAATATACAAATGCTGAAACTGGACTTCCTGTGTTTCCAGTGTGAAATAAATGTTGGTTCAGGATAAAAGAGAGATTGTCCTTGTTTAACTGTTGCATTAATGTTGACTTTTGCATGAGGAAATGACAATATTTTCTGAAATCCAGACCTTAAAGCGTGAGAAGAGCCTTTTCTGTTTTTCAATACCTTTTGCGCCTGGTGCTCAGGTCTCGTAAAAGCCTATGGGGCCCTGTCTTCCTGAGCCGAACAAACACCCTCCCATCACTCCACTTCACCTCACTAACAATCCCGTGATTCATTTAATCCTATCAGGGAGGACCTCCCCCCTGAATTCCACAATACCCAAATCCCCTTCAATCCATCGCACTCCCCTGAGAGCCAAACACATCTCCAACTCCCCCCCGGTCACTGTTTGGGATGCCTGGCAACACTACACCAGTAACACTCATCTTGGAGGAGATATACGATGTTTTGCAGTATCATAGCCTCCATTTGAACTCTGTGAGATGTATTTTCTCTGCAAACTTAAAGTAAACAACAGTACACAATGATTTATAGAGTTTACAGAGGGACGTTTGCACCATTTCTCTATCGTATGTCGTGCTAATCACACTCATTATAAGTTTCTTTATCTCTCTTGTTTCAGTAGATTTTCTATAAAAGCTTACCCCAGACATGCTAGTTGTCGGTCATTACCAAAATTACTCTACACATAAGAGTGGAGGCAATATTCAGACTTAGCTTTAATCTAAAGAAAGGAGCCTAATGCACACTATGTCTTTGTTGGAGCCAAACATGAGGACCACCGTGTTCAAACAAGAAACAAAGGAGAAAGCAGAAGAAATTGTGTACCACTCTATTGCGGCTTTATTGCCTGGCAGTAAATTGATGTGTGTGCGCAGGTTTAATAACAGTTGAGCTTTAATCTGCAGCTGATTACAGTGCAGCGTGTATCACGGTTTCCAGCTGTTTGGTCACAGAGCGATGGGAAGGCTGGGACTCTCCCAAGTAAGGCGTGTTTCAGGTACCCAGCTCAGGTTACTTAGTGTCAGGGACAATTACATTTAGCAAACTTGACAAAACCTCACAATGAAGGCATATTACCAAGACATTGCCTCCATTCATATTTTGTACATCTTTTTTCTGTTATCTCTTATTTTCAAAATATTTCTTTGAATAGAACGGGCAAACAGAAACTAGAAATCCAAAAAACAAAATAAGGAAAAAGAGAAAAAGAGTGCTCTCGGTTACATCTCAGGTAAAGATCATGGCAGATTAGATAGGCCTAGTTGCCTAGACTCCTAGACTTGTTCAGGTAATCAATGAATTGATTCCAGATAAACCTCAGGAACCCAAGTCTTTCCATTTGTACGTCTGAGATAATTTCAGCAATCCATATTTGGATGGAATGAGGGAATTCCCAGTCCCTCAAAACAAGCTTCTTGGGCAACATCATTCCAAGAAATGCAGACTAGATTATCAAGCCAGCTTGGTCTTTGTATAGATTTTTGAATGCCAGTCTAAAAATATGCTGCAAAATGTGATGCAACGAATCAGAAGGTGTGAAACAAAGTCTCGCCTGTGGCTCCACACTTGTCACACCTCTGAGACGGTTTCCTCTTGTGCCACCTATATTCAGAATCGTGATTGCAGTGGAAAGTTTTGATCTGAATCAGCTGGTGTCTTGTGTTACATCGTATTATGACCACATTCTCATCCCACAGAACTTCAGATAATTCTGTGCCCAGTTTGTAATTCCAAGCCTCTTTGATTTTCCAAGTTGATGTCACAACCATTTAACTTTAATTTGAAGAGCTCCAAAATCCTTCACATCACCCCAGTTACATTATGTTATAGGATTCATTATGTTTCCTATATTAATCGTTGACATTGGGTGCCCAGATGTTTGGAACATACTGTATGGATGGGCTGAAGGTTGAATAGTAACAAATGCGTGCAAAGAACCATGCGGCCAGCAGAGAGCGCTGGTGAGTCACATTCAGTTCCAAAGAAATCGATTTTTATTATATTATGCTATGTTATGTAGAATAACTGCAGATGTGATTGAAGAAACTCATTTTCACTGATCATTTAAGTAAGGCTTAATCAGACTCACACTCACACTTATTAAGGTAGAAATTCATTAAATACGATGGAATGTGTTGTTTTAAACGTAACACAAACTGGTGATTTTTGACAGTACCCCACCATTCAAACTATACATTTCCTTATCGGGTAATCGTAACGTATTTTGCAGTGCCTTTTGTTCAGAAACAACGAAATCTTTATATATACTCTAATAGGATAACATTGTTTGATAGGCACATGCTTCAAATGAGGGCGGTGAGAAGCAGAAACTACGTACATATGTCTTCAGGGATCCTCGTAAATTGCTGATTTCAATTCGAATTTTGAAATGCTGCCTGCGTTTGGTCAAATAAAACGATGCAATAAAAGTTGAAGTAAAATACCAATACTAAAAAGTAAATCATTCGAATCGTATCACTGTTTTCATGTTTTTAGAGATGCAGACTTCAGTTTTGTTTGTTTCTCAAGTCGTTCATCTGCGTAGAGTTCGTAATATTGATTTTCTCCGTGGTACGTGAAAGCAGCATGGCGCCTGTCTGGGCGGTGTGTGTGGAGTTTTGTGGGATTTTTGCTCAGCCTCCAGTCATGCGTGTGGAGTTATTCAGTGAGTGAAGGCGAACGGGCGAACAACACCGAGCGGCGGGAGAGTATGTGACAGAAAAGTGTGTTCTCTTTTATTTAACACGCGGAACGGCGCCGACGTTTGCCCTTTTTTGTCTTAAATATTGCGTTAAAGAGAAGAGCCATGGAGCCGATAACGAAGTGGACGCCAAAACAAGTGGTCGACTGGATGAAAGGTAAATAACGTGAAGTCTGAGGGGTTTGTGTAGCGACATTTTGATAGAAACTTTACATTTAGCTGTTAGTGGCTTTATTCTTGTTGTTTGACCTCGCCGCTGTGTCTCAGCTCCCAGGCTTATCTCTGACTAGTTTCGTAGAAACTCCTCTTGTGTGACAACATACCTCCCCTGAGCATATAAACAATGGGACAGCGTTTCTCAGCCTCATTAAAATATGTCAACAACCAGAGCGTTTTACTAAACTAGTCGCGTCGTGTTTGCGTTAACGTGCTTGATCTCATTACAACTTTTCCTCTACTACGTGTCTTTTTGTGGTATTTTTCTGTCTTGCACCCTGAGTGACAAGTATCGCTGGCTTCAGTAGTGCAAGTAATTAAATCCTCGTTTGATTCAGAGCCAAAATCAACGAGTTTCCAGAGGTTCCCATGCCAGCAGAAACTTTAAAGCCACTCACATTATAGATCATAGATTAGTATGTGGAAAAGATTCACTGTAGGATTGTAAATGTAAAACCAGTTTTATTTTCAAACTAAGTAGGGAACAATCATTAGGACAGTAATTACTCAAGCCATGAGTAAACTTTCACTTTGAAAAGAAATCACAGAATAATGACACCAATTATTGTTATATGGTGTACCTTAGATTTAAAACTGCTCACCATGCTGATGCTCACTTAGAGGATTCCAGAAATGATTTTGACTGATGATTAACTTCACCACCCGACTTCTGAAAATCCCTAGAATCCCATACCTGTTTCTGAAATGCAGTAGAATGCTTGGTGATGATATCATTCCTCTCCAAACCTGAACTTGGTCACAGCATAGGTATGCGTTGTGAGGGACCCCAAATGGTATGTGAGGATTGGATGGAAACTGTCACACTGTTATCATTCCAAAAACCTACACAGTGAAGAGTAAATATTGCACAGCAAAAAAGGAATAATGGGTTGTTTATGTGGCCAGCAGGAGAGCAAAGTTTGGAAACATCGCAAAACAGGACAGAGATGACTTCCCTTTTAAGCTTGTTTTGTATACCCTATTGCCTTTTCACCCAAAAACTCTTTCAGAATGAATTGGAACGCCGCAGTAATTGCTGATCGAGGCGAGCCTGCCAGTGCTTGTCTAACATCCACGGTTGGGAGCTAAAGGGGATTGTGCTGGGTTTAGTCCCTGTGTGTCCAGTTAAAAAGATTCTGGCCAGGGCAAGCTTGGACGAAGGATTAGTTGTGTATACTGGCCCCGTTGCTGTCGGTCCTCTGAATGTCTGACTCAGCATTTGTCTGCCCTGGTCTTATCCACTGGCTTTGCAGAGAGACCTGTGCAAAGATGACAGAACGCAAATGACAATAGAGAGTTCATGGGAACATGTCAAATATCCATTTTCAAACCTACTCACAGTTAACATGCACGAGATGTTGAACGTTCATCTTTCATTTAACCAGATAAATTATAAATGATAAAATCAGTCAATGAATGTAGATCACAGTCGGCTTAAGTTTACATGCACACCACTCTAATATTTTTGTTAAATATACATGACACTGTGCATAATCGGCTTACTAGAGGAAATACTAATTGTAAGTTGATTGTTTACATGCTTGTAAATAGTCTTATAATCTCACAATCAAGGTCGTAGTGCACCAGTGTCGATCTATGCCCGTTTTGAAATAGATTTTGAATTATAATACAGACTTATTTCGCTTACGACGCCTGGATCAAATGTCAGAGCTGCCACCTAAATATAGTGTCTAAAAACATTGATGCCATCTAAACCGCTCATCGTGGTCCAACGATTGTTCTCACTTCCAGCTGTTAGGCTCAGTTAATTCTCAGTGGATGTTCTCAAAGCTAGTATCTCATAAGCTGACACAGATTTCACTGTGTTTGGGTATGCTTGCTGTCCATCACTTTCAAAGATGCGTTTTTATTCTGCGACATGATGAAAAAATTATACGTAGTCGTGTTTAACATCTTTGCGATCAAGACCTGTGGCTGCGAAGGCTTAAAGATGCCAGCTCGTTCAATAGAGAAGAAAATCCTTTGTGTTCTAATGAATGGCTGCTATAGACAACTACAGCACAGCATGTAACCGCTGAGGTTACAACTCACGTTGAGTAACTTGTGAAACCTTTTTGTATCAAAATTGTGAAACCCTGATTGTGATGTCATGGCTCAAAATACTGATGCTGACCTGTTTGCACCAGTCATAAAGTGGTTATATTAAATCACAATAGGTGGATCTTCGCCCTGGTGTACCCGGGGTTGTTTTCCTCAGCAGGACTGAGGCTGCTTTTGTGTATTGAGGCAGTTGTTAATCACTTGCATTGTTTAAGGAGATCAAGCAGTAGTTGGTGGCTGTTTATTGCCAGTGAAAGGGCTTTTGGTTCTTTCAATTGTTTTTTGTTTGGGGGACTGAGGTTGCCCCGAAGCACCTCTCCTTCACCGCGACAAGCTCAGATCTCCCAGCTGGACCTGTGGTGTCGTGTGATCGGAATGCCATATGTCACGAGTGGGACTACTTAGCCTGAGGAAATGTTGCACCCTCCTAATGATAGTGATGTTAATAAAACAATATATACAGTATATTTTAGTAATGCAGTAATATAAATACAGTGACCCACATACCAATGATTGCAAAGTCAGACGTTGATGTGATATGCTGCTTGGCATTGTCTAAATTTAGTCCTGAATCCACACGGGTAATGCTTCAGCTAAGGGCCGGCACTATTCAGGGAATGTTTAGCCTCAGCTCGTCTGAACAGTTTTTCATTGAACAAACGTGCCTCCTTTTTTCCTCTCCACTTCTCCACCACCTCCTGTTTAGTGCGAGAAAGACTGCCAAGTTTTAACAAGGCATCCCAACAATGCAAACCTGCTCGACTACTGTCTGAATCCTGTTCCTTAAAAAAGTCCAAACCGTGGGCAACGTAAACATCTACAGCACAGCACAACCTGGATGCACTTCAGTGTTTTCTATAATTGAACACTGACGAATCAAATCTCAAAGCCTTCACTGTGCAGTTGGTTTTTAGTAAGGATCAGATATCAGCCCATCATCAAACGCTGGTCGCACACATGCCCGTATCCCTCATCATAAGCAGGGTTTGTGTGTTAAAGTGGTACAAGTGATGTCACTTGGACATTAGAGGTGACATGGTCGCAAATGTGCGTGGCTGGGTCTCACCTCTCAAATAGCTCAAAGGTGTCAAGGAGGCGATTAGCTTGTCAGGAAGGTGACGAACAATGTGAGAGGTGCTTTTTGCTCCCTATAAATGTCAGGATTCTGCATGCACGTGTTCAATGGCTTCACCGACAGGCATCTTCAGCAGCCTTATCTACGAAGGTGATTGTGAGGTGTGGGCAGTGATGACCCACTGATCGTTATCTGGCCATAACAGAGACTTCTTAAAGTGGAGTGTGAACAGACGTAGTGCAGACCCCTCACCCCTATTAAGGCATCCTCCGCTTCTGGTTTAGTGCATGCTCAAATGGGCCGAATTCTAGTTCTATGTTTGGATGACCTCAACCAGCACCATTAATCCATTTTATCAACCCTCGCACTGTAGGCTGCATATTGTATCTGGGTGAACAGGTGTTTAATCCATCTAAACATAGGTGTTAATATTGTATAACAGCTGAAGCCTTTACCCTCGATTAGTAGCCTCAATTGTACAAGGAGGGAACAAAATTTTATTCAGTTCACTAATTTCTACTTTAAACTTCCTTAAAGTCAAAACTGCTCTTTTGTCTGCCAGTTTCCTGTCATTCAGCTTTTAAAGCTCACCTATTGTGTTCCATCGATTTGCAGATACCCATGTTACCTTTCCATAGAAAAATGCCTGTAGAGTTCAGTGGAAGTGCTGAAAGAGAATTCTCCCAGGGGACGGCGGCTGAATGGGATGGTCGTGGTTCAGTCCCTGTCGGCCCTGCCATGGCCCGTTTCTCACACTGTCTGGTGTCCCGGCCTTATAGCCTAAGGAGCTCCACCATATGGGGACTTGTGGAGAAATCATCAAAAGTTAATGCCACTGTTCTGATCAGGAGTCTGTTATGATGGGGAGACAGAGCAGAAATGGCACATAAAACTGAATTCACAGCTAAATTCGTTGCGGAAGGTGTTTTTGCAGTGATGTGATGTGTGTATGGCACGTTACCAGAGAGATGATTATACGCAGTAAACCAAAAATCTGTTTTTATTTGCATGTGTAGTCAACAGTTCTTTGACATTTCCACAGAAGGAGGCAAAGTGTAACGTCCATGCCATCTCATGCCACTCTAGTCTGCTTTTCATTCAATTTTAAAATGTGCATTGCAAATCTCCCAGATGATCTGGCTTAGTAGGGCTTGCAAGCTATTTGGCTCCAGTCTCCTGTAAGAGCATTGGACTGTGAAGTACCATGCTTAAGCCATGGGAACAAAAGCTCCAACCTGAGGTGGAAACGCAGGTCACACGCTGACCAGCTTCTCATGCTGGGATGTTAAGTGTGTGTGCGCCTGCCCACACTAGGGTTTATGTGTTTGAATGTCATGGTAGTGCCTGGAGGCTGACTCTCAAAGTCACGTGAATGACGGTTTTACAATATATTAAAGCCGCTGACTGCAGAACATGCCAGAACTGTGCTTGCACAGTGAATTATGTTGGTGCAGGGAAGCGAAAGAAAGTGTATGGCTGTGTTGATATTGCTATCAAAGCCCCACTAATGGAGTTATGCTCAAATAACCACAGAAAATGATTGGAATGCAGTCAACTGTGCTCTTTGCTATTAAACTAAGCCATTAGCCTTGTAAGTCAAGAGCCAAAACAGGGCACGGATGTCCTTCTTAGCACTTGGAGCCACCAGTTGCTTTAAACAGATTTAAAATGTGATGGTGCCTCTTGCTGACCAAACACACAAGCATACAGAGTAATAATGGAGTGTAATGTCTTTATGATTGGAAAGTGATTTATAGTTTCACAAACTGTTACCCACATTTGGGTTTAGCAGGGCACTCTCTTTTGGGTAAGTGCCAGATCAGAAGCTGTTTCAAACATGTCCAGACTAGTCCATATTTTCCCTTTCGCTAGCAGGGAGGTTGAATTCCTTCATCAGACTATTCCCACAGTTTAAAATTAACCACTTATTGACTCACAATTTACAGTTTGTTTCGACTTAATAACACGGTATCAAATTAGTCATCTGTTTTTCTCCATGCTTGTGTTTGGTGTTTTCACTTGCCCGTGACTGTCTTGGGTGTCTGTCGGCTCTCTTGTTGACTGGCTACATTAGAGATTGCTGATAGATGAGACAGCTGTAATGGGCCAGTCGGTGTTTCCACAGCATTGATGGGTGCATTGATAAGCCCCCAGGGCCACCATCAGGATGGCTCCATGATCCTATGGCTGTGGCGTCTACGTGTGGTGACAAGATGGATGGGTAGAAGCATTTGTTTTAGCCGGGATACCAGAAACACCTGGAAGATTAAAGGGAAGCTCCACGCCGCCTCTGTGGCTGTTTGTGTGTGTGTGTGTGGGTTTGCTTACAGTTCTACATGGTGCACGGCACACAACGTCTCATGTTACTCGATTTCGGTAGAGGTCATAAAGCTGATAAGGTGACAGAACGGTGCCAAGCTTCTGTTTTCACATGGATTATTCTTGAATGTCACTCAGAGAGTTCACCGAAGATTCCACAAACACAGACCAGTGGAGCCATCACGAGTTTATACCGTCAAACAAAGCAGCGATTTGCAGCTCGTTAACTCGGCCTATTCACTCCCAATAATCTAACGTGTGAGATATGCATGCAATTTATTGGAATCTAGGTCAGGAGATCCACCCTGACAAGCCTCCTCATACTGGAATTTGTTGTGTAGCTACTCAACCTGCTGAGCTTAGGATCGTCTGCAGCCTTTTACCCTTCCCTGTAGGCTGATCTTCACAAATCTCGCCTCGTACTCGCGCTCAAAGCAGAAAACAGCAGTTGGCCCTTTTTAAGTCAGACAACACATGTTTGCTCCCTTGATCTGAACTCAATAGGTGGCACAAAAGGACATTAGTTCAAAATGTGGGTTTTGAAAGGTCACTAATCTGAATTCTAAAAGCCTGTCAACACCTGAATTTGTTTAAGCAGGGAGTGGTGAGTCCGTATTGACAAAGATTGTGGATCTGAAGAGAGAATCATGGGAGATTCTGTTTATCCTGCACTGTTTTCATTTAAGCAGACACCAGGGGGAAAAGCCTCTCACCTGCCCTTTTTTTCTGTTTGAGTGTCGCATCCCATTTTAGCCGTTTCCAGCCCACGACGCATTTCTCATGTATAGAAACGTGACTGTCCCTTTCTTCATCCGTCATGGCCATAAGGGAGACAACACAACAGGTGCCGCCGAGAGTACAAATAAACCTCACCAGACATAACGTGGTGAGAAAGATCAGTGTGTGTGTGTGTGTGTGTGTGTGTGGATCAACTGTCCACGACCTGTAGGCTGCGTAGTGGCGTCTTTCATAGCATCCTACAAGTGTTCATTCTGTTCATCTGTGGTATTTGTGGGAAAGCCATTATCTTGTGAATTCTCGTAGTGTTTGTTTTGATCAGATGCTCCTTCTGCTTCTGGTGTGTGTGTGTGTTGTTTTTATTGGTTCTTCACAGAGGCGCCAAGCAGGCTAATGATGCTCTCAATCTTTTTGACCCCTGACTCCTCCTCTCC
The DNA here is from genome assembly GCA_900312555.1 of Lamprogrammus exutus. Lineage (NCBI taxonomy): Eukaryota > Metazoa > Chordata > Actinopteri > Ophidiiformes > Ophidiidae > Lamprogrammus > Lamprogrammus exutus. The sequence goes on from OMOW01059058.1 coordinate 10,829, forward strand.
TGACCTGGACACAAGCCAGCTATAAATCTTTTTTGGAGGCACTCCTGGCTTCATCTCCTCTCCTCAACCACTTCAGCCAAATTTACCCCACCGTCACAACCAGAAAACTCTACCCACTTCCCCCCGTCGCTATGGCAACCCCAACTTTGTTTACAGCTCCAGCCGATGCTTCATCTCTTTGTTGCCAGCCATCTGTGCCCCCCGCTAGGTTTAGCCGGGGCGGAATGCAGGCAGCGAGTTCAGATACGCGTTCGGACATCGCCCGCCGTGGGTCAGAGACGAACTCACTGTTGGTTTTGATCGAGCAAATCTTCCGCTTGGCTCGTCAGTGCAAACTTTCTGCTTTCTCAGCCAGACGTTTTAACAGGATTTAAGGGAGGTTTCACTGTCTGGGAGATTAATGGCATTTAGCAGGGTTTTATCCCAAAAATGCTCACAGGGATTAGAAACAGGCACTGTGGTTAACTATGTGTACCACATGGAAGATATTAAACCAGCTGCACTTGAGCAAACGTTGTTGTACCCATACATGAATTCCATTTCTTTCCAAAATCAGTTGCATAAAAGCACCAAATACACTTTCACAAACAACATACTAGCACAAATGACACTATCTTCAATCTGATCTTTCAAGAAAATGCTCCCAAATACATTAGTTTGGCTGCTGAACTACACTGTTCCCATAGGATTGTGATTTGTTTTCATGACGAACTAAATGCGTGGGACAGATTCCCTCCCCAAAGCCTTCTTTGTCTGTATTGTGGTTTCCATTGGCGGCTATTATGGTGTTGTTTAGATTGGTCTGTAATCAGTAGGCAGGGCCACCTTGTTCATACACCATATACTGTATGTAACAGGACGAAACCGCTAAACTCATAGTTCCCTATTTTCTACTGTTTGTTCATCAGTGGCTATGACTTTGAACCCAGGGTTTTAATGGGGGTTGTCACCTCTTAAAAGTGGCAATTTTCCTTCCCCGTCTCTGTCTGTGGCTCCTCTTATCTCTTTCTCCCATCTATGCGTCTTTGAACGGCAGCCTTTAATTACAGTTTTTTCTCAGGGAAATGATGTATAGGTTGTAGCAAAGTGGGAGTTTTCCAAGTCCTGTCGACACACAAACATTGGTGTCTATTAAGTAACGTCTTCAGCAGTGATTCTCGGGGGCCACACAGAGCGTCCGCATCGCTTGTCACCCTAACACTTGCCGCGATCAGACCGAGGAAAACGGCAGGTCATTCCGAAGTTCCGAAAGTGATAGTCTCCATTGTGTTTCTCACTTTCAAGTCACAAAGGCCATTGCTATCTTGGGACGCTTGTCAACAGGCGGAACCACAACAATATGAACATTGGAGGGGCCAGGAAAAAGGAAGGACTGTGGTGGGTGGAGGAACAAGAGCGGACGGGGGTGGGGTGTCGGGAGGGTGTTCAGGACATTTTTTGTGGTCCTTTGTTGCTTTCTTTAGCCGGTGGTTATCCGAGTGGTAGCGGGCGGCCGACCGACTGGAGAGTGATGTGTGTTTCCGTTGGCCTGACAGGTTATTGCACCAACCCCTGCTCCAACACACAAGCACCCACTACATTTACCTGCATACAGCTACTACTCGTACTAGTTCACACACACACATAGAATCACACACCAGATTATATGTTTACATGAGTCACTATCCCAACATCGTATCGGGTGTCTCACTGTTATGATATGAGTTGTCTGATTTATTGGCACCTGGATTCCAAACTTTTGAACAAAGCATCTGTAATATTCAGAGAATGCTGGTGTGCGAGGAAGGCGTGGGCACTGTGGAGGAATTGTAAAACTGAACAGTAAACAGCAGTAACAGATTACAGACCACATGCTTGTTGTTGAGAAACCGCTTTTGTCAGAAGCCTAACCAGAGAACGCAAAGTTTCAGGTGCCAGACAACCGGTTATTCCAAAATTTCACACCTATAACTCCTGCGACAACGGTTGCTTGCTAACCAATGTGCCTGTGGCGGTCTGCTTCATCGCTTTTTGTCCCGTCTCTCGTCTTCTTGCTTCATTGTGTTTTTCCCCATCTCTCCTCTGATCTGCTCGTCACCAGACGTTATCGTGTATCAGGGCCGTGCAGCAGCAAATACCTCTCATAGCCTCCTAGCTCCTCTGCTCTGACCAGCATCACCTCCATGATGACCTCACCTCTCACCTTCTCCCAGTCAATACTAACCAAACCCTCAAGACCTCAAGCTCCTTAATCTGCGGAGGTATCAGCAGCGTGACCGGGTTTATGTACTGCTGAAGGTGAGGCTTAACTGAGCCCAGGGGCTGGTAGTCGTAGCTGCTGATGCGCTACAACCAATACAGCCTCGTGAACTTCGACCCCGCCCCCCCTCTTCTCTCATCAGTCATCATCCATCACCCCACATGAGACAGAGCCGCTTTTGTCTGCCCGGGGTAGACGGAGAGCTCAGCTGCTTTCTCTCACTTAGGAAGGCCACTCTGGACACGTCACTGCCATTTTGTAGTTGCCTGTGTTTGACATTAGGGGTACATGAAGTGAAACGCTCTTTGTTAGCCAAAGGAAGCACTGATAAGATTACGAGATGGGAGTGCGGGGTCAGCGTCGGGGCTAAACGCTCTCCTGGAAATAAACTTGAGATGAGCTGTGTCCTGCGTCGTTTCAGCACTGCCAGAAATCAAATCACATGTCCAGTTCCACTTATCTTAATTTTCTTGAAACAACCGAAACAATGCATTTTCAGTTGCTGCTGAAATACTCCAGAAACGCATATCATGAGATAGAAACTTGGCAGAAAAACAGCAACATTGTCGCCCTAATATCCATTATAACACTGGATTTAGAATACATACATAGCTTTGCTCTGGGCATATGTCTCCCATGGTGTTTTTAAATCTCTGCTAAAGGACTTTGAGAAGGACAATTCTGTTTTAGTTAGTTGTATTTTTACTTGATTCTTATTCAGTTTGATGGTTTCCCAGTTGTTATGGTCTGCGTTTTGTTTTGTAATTGTGTTTCTGCTGTCTTTTAATCTTTGTGAAACTTGTCCGGCTGCTCATCTTGGCCAGGACTCCCTTGAAAAAGAGGATCTTCTGTAGAGAAGCTGTAACATTCTGTATTATCATCAGCTGAGGACAATAACATGTACGTTAGGAGAGACGTAGAACACCAGAGTGTAACCCATATCCCCGGTTCCCACTAGAAGGGCCTTCCCAGTCTGTGTACAGGCTTTGTTGTCGTCCTGTGAAGTCATGCTTTGGAGGATAGCTTAGCCGTCACCGAGAGGAGGTTTGTCTTTCTTTCTAATTACAGCACAGCCTGGCCCGAGCGGAGGCCATTGTGCCAGAGCGCTGCGAATTCCCACAATGGATCTGCTGAGCGGAGAACAATGAGTCGAATTCCTGACCGTTCCCCACAGGTTCAGAGGCCGAACTGAGGAAAGAAAGGCAGTTACAGTGGCATTTTGCTATTCTACACCCAGTAGCTATTCCATCAGCCACCCCAGTGGGGATATTGGCCTCTGTGTGTGTGTGTGTGTGTGTGTGACCACCTCCCATTGGGAACACAGGGAGGGGTGAAAGATGGGGGAGGTGAGCAGGAAGGAGCTTTTTTTCTTCTTTTTGGAGTGTAATTAAACCCTAAGAAACTACATGCAAACTACTTAACGTGATGAGAAATCAAAAGTCACATTTGAAGCATTATTGATCAAATCTGATCTGGCATTCTGTTTGCTTTTCTATGAGTCTTCCCTCACGTACGCGATCACTCCCGAGCTTCCGTTTCCTTGGCGGCTTACATAGCCAATCTGCTCTTTTTGTCCCACGGATGGGAAATGTTGAGATTATGACAGGAATAGCCGGGCCGTTTGCGAGAGGAAGGGGTCTGTTGTTTGGACTGCCAAAAATGTGTGCTTACACAGCCTTTAAGTAGGCTGCAGAGCCCCAAGGCCTCCAACTGGGGTCTAGAGATCCACTTGGACGGGCCAAACAAGTATCTGTTCTTCTTGCGTTCCCAGCTGTCCACAAATATGCCTCTGTTTGTGTGTGTGTGTGTTTGTGTGTGTGTGTGTGTGTGCGTGCACGTGTGGGTTTGTATCCACGTGCATGCATACACTGAAGCTTTTGTGTTGCTAACCTGTTACACACATAATCACTGTTTACCGAATGGTCGGCGGTGGGAGGTAAGAAAGACCTCACAGCGAACAGCAGGTGCCACTCACACACACACACACAAACTTGGCATTTGCCAATCACCTCCTGTCACGTGTTTGTTTATTGATTAATGACATTGACAGATTTCATACAGATGCTCTGTGCTTATCCTCAGAGGAGTGTCTTTTTTTAGCCATATGTTGGACTCTCACGTTACAGCAGATTGTCTCACGTTGCCGCTGTGTCGTACCATTGTTGCTGCTATTTTTGCTGGGTCTTTTAAGGTTGTCACAATGCATTTTAACGCATTATTGCCTGCTCAGTTCTTGGTTGTGATTTGGTGTTTATTTCCTATATAAATATCCAACCAGGATGATTTACGACTTTGCCTCTTTTCAGCCACTTCATTGTCAAATTGAGTTTCTAAGACAGTTGACGTCCCTAGGTTGTTTATCCTGCCAGTTTGTTGGCTGAACGATTGCATTTGTCACTTGGCGGCGTGCATCTGTGCCTCCGCTACACAGTTACACCCACCAGCTCTGGTTTGAGGATGTTTGCCAAGTGCTCCTCCGAGGCCGTAAAACTCCTCCAAAGCGTTTCATCCCCCTCGGCCTTTTGGGAAGTATTCACACGGCCCTCCACTCGGACTCAATTCACAATAACGTGACACTCTATCTCCTTTACTGTTTTCTGGTCCCTTAATGAAAATTGATAGTCCCACACACACACACACACACACACACACCGACAGCCATTGATCTCGTTCCAATAAATGTTTTATAAGCCCGCTGTAAGGACACCCCTCTTTTATTCACAAGGTGACAAAGGTTGGGTTCAGAGGGTTCCTCAGAGGGCCCCAGAATGCAACAGGACTGTAGTGCGTTTTGACCGCAGCACACGTTTGGTCGTATTCCCCATCAGTGGCGCCATTAAAGACACACGTCTCTTTCTCACACACTAAACAATTGTCCCAAATAAACACCGATGTCAATCAGCTGTGACCTTGGAGTGACCTGGAATTTCTGAAGTCTCTGGAGTCCGACCTCTGGAAGACGTAGGTTGAAAACATGTGTTGATGAAGGAAAACGAAAAGCGCCTTAAGGAGACTCTGGGTCCCTTATTTCCATACGGGGGTGCTGGTATTTAGCGTATCTTGTCCGTCTGGATGGTTTCTGGACAACAGGGCTGAACAAACACACAATGTCATCGTGAAAAAGCGATATCGTAACCCGAAACTCTTCTTTTTCCTGCTGTGAGGACGTTCGGCGTGATGCATGGCACCGTTCCATGGGAAATGTTTTTTTAAACACAGCAGGAGGGAGGATCTCGTCATTTTCATCCGGTATCTGTGTTTGGCTTTAGTTTGTGTTGTTGTGGGCTCAAGCCAACGCTCAGTCCCTCTCTCACACTGTCAAATGAGTTCCGTGGCGGCGCACTGTCCAACCAGGGGTTAAGCTCCACATTCCCCGAAGTCTCGCCTGGGAATCGTCACGTCAAGGAATGAGAACAATCTGACCCTAACCGGACTTGACTCGTGTGAAGGTTAATGGTTAAACGGCCACGATAGATTTCCCCTTTGCCTCAGTGGAGATGATTAAGCTCTCACAAACATCTTGCAGAACATTGAGCCATCTTTGATACGGTAACGGTTTTAATGGACCGAAACAGCAGGTAGAGTTTGCCCTTGACCTGCTTGACATCTGTTACTTTGATCGTTATTGCCATATGGATTCCAACAGCGAAGACTTCGCAAACGCGAGGGCCACAGGGTAACTGCTCGGTCAGAGCAACAACTGAGCCCATTCATTCTTCAATATTTAAATTCGATCCAGTGCGACCAATAAAGTGCCAAAAGTTAAACATTCCGTTTCAGCTGAAACTCATGTGTGTGTTGCGCGCCTGCAGCTGCTCGTTTCAACGCGTGAAGCGAAGACGCACAGCTGGAAGGCTTTTACAGAGCAGCAGCCGAGTCCACGTACACACAGAAGCGACCGGGCTTGCTTGGAATGCTAATTGGAAGCTCTGTATAAGTCTTTACTTGAGCTTTAATCTTCATTTCTGTACATTTTGTCTCTCAGCGGATGATTTAATACTTCGCGTTTGACTAATTTTGGAATGATAATGTTATTTGGCGTTGCTGTGGAAGATAAGCTATAGAAATGAGAGCAAATAAAATCTACTCTACTTCCAGTTAATTACACGTTGAAACAATATACTGAAAGTGTTTTTTTAACCGCATCTCATCCCTGCATCCTAATTTCCAACGTAAACATAACATATTACACATTTTCTCTATATCATTCAGTGTGTGCGTGTGTGTGTGTGTGTGTGTGTGTTTGTAGGACAAAAAGTTTAACCATTTAATATCTACTGTCAATACAGATACCAGTGAACATGGATCTGCAAAAACTTGTCTCGTCGTAAAGACTATTATAAGTGTGTGTGTGTGAGAGAGAGTGTGTGTGTGTGTGTGAGGGGGATGTCTTGCAGCGGACAAGTCTTTCAGAAAAGCAGGGCGCAGGGCCATGGAGCTGCAGCTGCCCCCTCTATGCGTTCTTTGATGGAGCGAATCATGGTGGTTACAACTTAAGCCACAGCTAGAAACACACACACACGCCCACATAAGCATACAAAGACGATATCTTCGCTGTGCTGTCGCGACACCACTCGAGGGTCCACTGAGGTACACATTGTGTGCATAGGGAGGGTGTGTAACTACCACAGTGTGTGTTATCCATACGCTGTACTGTATACATCCAACCAATGAGCAAGCACGTAAAAGAGCTCGCACACCTCAGCATGCAGTAAATTACCACAGCAGTGTAACAGTTCACAGGGGGATGTGTCTGAGAACTGGCACGTTTACTGACACACCCAGACACACACACATACTGACTGAAAAACACAAACGTGAACGCAAACGCAACAATAACTGACC
>OMOW01059434.1:0-12914 GCA_900312555.1 Lamprogrammus exutus
AAATGAACAGTCCACACTAAGTGTAGAGGGTTGCTCTCCTCTGCACAGCAAGAAACTGATGGACTTCACATGAATCATCATCATCTGAGCTGTGACAGCTGTGGATCATAACTCCACATCCTGATGTTAAGGAACGTGAACAACGGGCTTTCAGATGATGTAATTCACGTCTTCTTGCAACCGCAGCACATTCTCACTTATGCAAACATCTGACTTAATTCACAAACTTTGCCTACATCACGGCCGCGTCAGCAGGATTGAATACGTAGCGTTAATTTCTGCTCTGTTTTGACTGGAACCGTTGCTCTCACTAGCAGGCAGAGTGTCGTTGACAGTTTTAGGGGTTAATTTTAATTTCTACCCTTTTCTACTTCATCCCTGCCCACAGCTTTGATTTCCTTTTCTTCTAGTCGCCTGGCTCCATTTAAAGCTGCATTACCCTGCAGAAGAATTACAAAACAGGACACATTATGACCTCTTAAGGTGACATTTGCCTATTTACGCATTCAGTGGACACCGGGCAACATTAAAACCCCACTGGAGTCGTGTTTCTGGTGACCGTGCAACCTTCACCCTATCTTTTAGCTCTGCTTTGGTCTCCAACAATGAACCGTAACTGATTTTTTAACACACACACACACACACAGCTGCCTCCTATTTAATTCATAGCTGGAAACAGAATTAATGCCATCGGCAGGGACTCAACTACACAGAAGAAGTGCGGGCAGTAAAAACAAAGCAGTGAGCAGAAATTGGCTAAACGTTGCGTTTCGGTGGTAATTCTCTGTGGGTTTGTTACTACAAGTGAACCTTTCACGTTACACATTTGGTTCAGCTTTACCTAAAATATTGCTTAAAGGCTTCATACGATACAGATTTACATGTTGTTAATTTTCATTAGGGCTCTGGGGTTTTGAAACAGCTGCAATGCTGTAATGAGTAAAAAAACAACACTTCTCTCCCTCGCAGCTACAGCTCAGTGCACACTGAGTGAAAACAGGCTGATTTAGGAACGCCCAGATTTCAGATTAGCCAAAATGAAGAAAAATAACAAAATGCATAACATGTCCCCTTCAATGCACGATTTACTCTGGTGTCAAAGGTCATTCCTGCTATTCAAGCTTAATTCCACCTAAAAACGTTCACGTGAACATAACTTTCTGATTGGTTTACAGACTTTTTCTAAATCATTTTCACAGACAAAGAGTTTAATAAAATACAGGCGGCCTCTTTCCCAACTAAACATGACGAAGGCCTGTTTCACGTTTGAATTCTGATTTAGTTGTTTTCTAAGTGTTTGTCCCTGCATTTAAAGACACATCAATCACTTTGTGCAGGGGCTTGGTGCTGTGCCTTTGTTTACATTAGGATCACACAGTCTTTAATGTGGTATCGACTGAAAGGTTATGTTCCTTTGCATTACAAGCGTTCCTCATAAAAAATATGAGAACTGGCAGTTTTTTTAATCGCTCTAGACAACTGTGAGTTTATTCGCCGCGATGGCACGAGCCGCGGCTGCTTGTAAATTTGTGACAACAATAGAATGATGCGTAATTAGAAATTGATTTTTAAAACCAGAAAATACAGCCAGGACCTAAAGGAGCACAATTCCAGACGGAGCAGTGATGTCCATTGCCACCTCGCGTCCGCCTCAGTGTTGTGCTTCATGCTGCTGAAATCAGCCCAACTCGACCCTGCTGAGTCGCTGTCGCCGCAAGGTTTAATACGAGGTCAGAGAAATTTGGTAAAGTCGATGCTCACAGTAACTTCCGTCCTCGATACTCTAGGAGCAAGGGTTTGTTTGATCAGCGAAAATGTAACTGTCTATAACTGTGTGTGTGTGCGTGTGTGTGTGTCAGGGGGACTGTGTACACACGAGCACAACAGTTGCGTGCTTTTCAATAGAGGTGCTGTCAGATGGCGAACGGGAAACAGAGACAATGTAACGTCACCACGCGAGCCTTTCAGTAAGACACGTGAAAGCAGCAGGATACTGTACGTATATTACAGCGCCTAACATACAGCACACAATACATAAAGGAAGCGTTTGGAGTCCAATAACATCCCGTGTTTTTAGTCCGTACTGACTGACCACAAAAAACAGACTGTGACCACAGCAAAAAGCAGTAAAAAAGAAATCAAACCTGCATGATCCTCAAGCATAATTTGCAGGATTTGAGAGCAGACAGGCTAATGGTGATTGATTTAGATCAACTGCACTCAGTTTTAATTAAGATGTGATCTTTGACAGAAACGTTATTTTGGTATGGCAGCCTGGGAGTGTGTCACTGATAAGAATCTCAGCCATCCAAAGTGTGTAAAGTGCTCGACAAGCAGAGAGCACTAAGGAACCTCAGTCTGCGGTGGTGCTGATGACAGAAATATCATCTGGAGGAGGCAGGAAGCCAGGGAGACTTCGGCGCTGCATCTGTCCGTCCAAACGCTGCCTGTCGCTGTATACATTCGCTGCTTTCCACTTTACATTCCCCTCATCCTGTCGGTTACTCTGCACGAGCTCCAGTGAATGGCGAGTGCTCATTTGCACTTTGAAAAAACATCAAATATTAAAGGTATGTTTACGATAACGGGAAGGCAATTCTTCTCTCCCTCACAACCACATTATTAATTCATACTGTTAAAACGACTTTCCACCAATTAATGGAGACAATGCATGGGTTCACAATTGCTTTTGGAAATAAAGGGGGCGTCGGGCTGTCAAGTGATGCATTATGGTGGTACTGAGTGGGGCTTACCTATAGAAAGCATGCTGTTAGCGTTAAAAGTACCTCAGCCTCGTAAAGTCTCACACAGTCACAGACACCACGGTGGAAGTTCAGTGGCGGTTTGGACGCTAAATCATTTTCACTTGTGGCCTACCACAGCTTAAAACACAAAGTAAACTCCATTTAATACAGCCTGCGTTCCAGGTGCGATCATGTTCGGCATCACAGCTTCATCTCCACCAATTCTCCATTAAACCTCAAGGAAATCAGAGGAGCTGATTCTTCTCTGACGATGTGAATAATAAGATCAGAGCTCACAATAGTTCTCAGGCTGGCTCAGTGTGGAAAAACTGCTCAAAGCGACCTTCAAGCATCTAAACCCTTCAAAATAACGAGTCAAATAAACTACAAATGCCAATAATGACTCAGCCTCTAAATCTGCATAGCAAAGGAGTGACTCAAACACAGCAACAATAACTACATGCGTAAGATAGTTTTCTTAACAAAGTTACAAAGTGCTATAAACAAAAAAGAAACTGCAAATGGCGCTGCTGGCTGAAGGTCAGAGGATTGGGGAATTGTATAAACAAACACAAATCACAAATGCTGCCATTGTGCTGTCAAGCCAATAGAAATTTATTTTAAGGATGATAATACTACAGGCGTGAACGACCAATCGACCATTCAGGAATCAATAAGAACAGTCTGGTTGAGGTCAACCGAGCCACTGACACTGCAGGTTCATTAGTAACCAATCAGCAAAACTCAGAAACTACACTTGACCCCAAAGAAATGGATTACAGATATTTCAATAGCACTAAATGATGCACTAAACATCGTGAATAGAGTGCAGCATATTTCATTTATGGGTTTGAGCTACAGAATATTATAAAAAAATTGATTTTGATAGAAGGCTGTGATTGGAGAACGTAAACTAAGGCACCAAGTATTGAATGGAAAGAGCAAAAAGATGCATTTTAGACTGACAGAGGCCGTGCAGGCTCCATCAGGCTGCTTTTGACTGCACAATGTGGTGCCTGAAAGCTCTGCTGGCGGCTGTGTTTCCTTTAGTAAATCCAATAAAAGATGGCAGGTGAAAAACCCTGCTGCCTTGAATTTACTGTGTGGCTCTGCGCAAGTCCAGTGCCCTTGGTTGGGTTCAGTTTGAGGGCGCCGTGTTGACCTCCATCATCAGGAGGTCAACAACCAACGATACACATAGAACTCAAATATACTTTCATTAATTTGCTTTTTGCTCCCTAGCAGCCAGAATTCTCACATATCACAGTTTGGTGTTAACATCTAATATTGAATTTAATAATAATAATAATAAAATAATAAATTCGATTTTAAGCGCCTTTCTCAAACTCAAGGACACTGTACAGCACCGTAATGATATTTTACACACATATGAAATTCCGTTTTTAGAAACATGTCAAATAAAGAACCAATACTAAAAAGGTCACAAAAACAAATGTGTCATAAAATTATAAATAGGTAGAAAACTATACATTTTAAAACAATTAAGGCCGGTAATTCACTTCATCCACACGCCCCTGAGGTGCGTGGATAGCTGCCGGTGGCGTGGGTGAGATGCGTAAAAAGCGACTCACCGGCTGCGAGACACACGGGCAGCAGCAACCTGAAGATGAGCCCGCACACCACCTCAGAGGCCATGGCGGAGACGAACCCGTGCTGGATCCGGGTAAAAGAAGCCGGGTAGTGATTCTCTAAGGTCACCGTTGCATCCCAAACTCCTGCGCTCCGTCAAATCCCAGTTGCCATTAAACCGGTGCGCTCCTCTTCCAGTCGGCCACATCGGCGCTCCTTCATAAAGACACCTGGACTCCTCTTATACATCCACAGTGACAGGTTACGCCTTTGCCAAGTTTCACCACAGCGGGCATGTCACCGGTTACCAGCCATCACCGGTCACGGTTTGGTTATTTAAGCGGAAGTCATAGTGACTCAGGTGCGCCAAAAGAGACACCGACACAGCGCGTGAAAATGACGGAGAGAGACGCCAACAAGTCCTCAAGTCCAATTAACTCTGCTTTCACAACCAAAACACGTCAGTGGGCAGCATTCAAAGTGTTAAAAACGGAATTAAAATAAAACTTGATATCGTGGCGCGTTCGGAGTCTGCTCGGAGTCTGCCCTTCCCCTTTGTCCCCCTGGTGAAATTTGACTTTCTGACTTCTTCTGCTGTGGACCGTATTTCGCCAATAGGAGGCTGCGGGACGGAGCCTGTGACTGACAGCTGATTCGGCCAATTGGAAGTCTTAAATGGATGGCGACCCGCCCCCTGCGATAATTGGGAAGCAAGAGGTCGGATGACGACGATTTGGGACGCAAAGACCGCAAACCACAAGAATTATAAGAGTGTGATAACGTGTCACAAACTCACAGCTTTGCCTTTGAATTGGGAAAACTTGTTAGAGTAAGTTTATTCAGTTTTCACCTTTCATCAATTTGCGCGTAACTGGATAAACGTCGGGCCGTAATTGTTAAAAGCAAGATCTTCTCCTGGAGTTTCTACGCTTCAGACGGGAGACTGACTGATCAGCGCATCCCCGTAGAGCTGATGCCCAGCTGTTCATTAGACGGAAACAGCGACGCCTACTGACGCGATATCAACCTACACGTTCACGTCAACATAATCCGTGTTACCACAAAACAGGCCTGTCAGAATCCTCCTTGAAGGCAGGAAAATGTTTATTTCACTCCAGTGTTTTCATTTCTTGGAGTAATTGTGGCTGTTGTAGCAAAATATCCTCTCTGATTGCATTTAATTCAATTGTCCGTTGTTTTGAGTAAACAGGTTGGTGTCATGGCAGCGTTGCGCCTCAAACATCGACCTCAGTGTGCTCTGATCCTTTTGCAGATTTGTGAGACCTTGTGAGAGGGCTGAGGTTTGAGTCCTTGTGACAGTTGCCGAAGTGTCCATTAGCAATACACCGAATCACTCAAGGGTCACTCATTTTATTTACTATTTTATTACTCAAATTTACCACATGTATATACTTTTTCTTTTAGACACGTATATGTCGAGCAACTACACCATAGCGAATTCCTTGTATGTGCAAATATACTTGGCCAATAAAGGTCTCGTCTGATTCTGGTTCTTCTGTTTCTGTATCTGAGCCTGACCTCTGACCTCAACACATAGGACAGCAAGAAAAAATTGACACATATCTCCCTCAGGTTATCAGTGTATATAATCTTTTATTTTAGATGAATCGAAAATAGAGTGCAGTAGGAGGAAAAATATAAGAGAACTCTGTGTGTGTTTTAGTGAAATTGAAGAAATAAACTGGATTGTCTTTAATCCTTTTCAAACTGTTACAGTGGAGCCTGGAGGACTTTCCTCTGCACACTGGGAACCTGTGTTGACTATTTGCACGAGTCTACAGTTGAATTAGATTAATTTTAAAATGACAGTCAAAGTTTTGTTTCAGCATTAACAGAAAATCCTTTGAGACTGAAGTTATTTTTTCATTTCCAGATTTAAGTTTCCCCGAAGCTCTTCAGTAGTGTAACATCACAAGTTTAATACTCCTTTCTAGTCATCATAAGCAGTTAGAAAATCATTTGTCAAAGTAAAACCATCATCTACGGAAACAAGGAATGTCCATTAATATAAATTTAATTATAATGTGGCATATGGGAAATCCCTAATGTTGATTTACTGTAACTGGTTCCATCTTATTTCCCAGGCACAAAAAGGCTTAAAGCTCCACTTTAGGTTATTTATCACCTCTGGAAGAACGCTGCATTTAAGAAAAAGCCATGCAGCACTGACCTCATGTTTACTCATTGTGCATAAATACAAGATACAGAGGAGGGGCCGAGTTTAAAGTCTGTAATGCAACATTAACATGTGAATAAAAACCATCAATCATCAATTATATGCATGCTTTGATATGTTTATTGACTGTATTGACAAGGAAATTACACACCGGCATTTCCTCCGAAGTGCATTAGGCAGAAGGAAAGCAAGGCATTATGGGATTCTTCAGGCCTGAGCCAAATGATCCTCCTGTACCTACACGTGGAAACACAGGGCACTTAAAAACAGTAAGGTCCTGCTTCTGATGAATCATCGTTTGGCTTAATCACCTAAATGGATTTGGTTTGTGAAAATAAGAAAACAAACAGCTAAACGCTGCTGAGGGAAAAGTTGACTTTTGAGAGACGATCAACATGCTCGCTGCCAAATGACCTGCAGCGTCGCTTTTCCCTGGAAATCCAGACAGACTGGATGTTCTGCAGCAGGAGTCATGCGGGAGCAGTCAGCAAGTCACCACGGTGCCTGGATGGCAGCCAGCAATAATCAATAACCAACCTCAGAACATGTTGGCCCTTGATTTGTTTGTAGCGTCTGAAGTTCAGACCTGCTGATCTAATCCCTCAATGCAAATCTTAAGTAACATTTGTCTTTGATCCATTATTCATCTGTTGGTTGCGAGAGTTATTGATAAGCTTCTTTGGCCAAATGGACACCACGCTTTGACGTGCACTGTGGAGGTTTGGTTCAGTTGCTCCTCACTCAGCCTCCTCACGAACATCAGAATGATGATAAATACAACAATATTTTTTTTAAATCATCCTTGTTCTTTTGAGGCCTCCAACCATGATTGTGTCTAAAAATTTAATGTGCTATTTATAATAGCCTGAAGGCAGGCGGCATTAAATCTCAGAATAACAAACAGCCAAAGTCAGAGTGCTTTTGAGTGAAAAATGGTTCAGATTGTATTGATTTGATGAAAGTATGTCGCACAGGATGTCTGTCATTAGCAAACTAACCTCATTAATCAGAAATAAATTACCTATACAATGCTGCTGGTATATTGATCACAACGACGCATTCACATGGCGATGCTGTCGATCCTTTCTTGTTCTTTCTATCGCCACAGCCCTCAATGAGCAAATGTTAGAATACTGTAAGGATGAAGCTTATGGCAGACATAGAATCCAGAGTGAAGCTTCACAGTGCAGATAACACAAACACATCATTGTTACAATACACCAGAAAATGACTTAAAACGACTGTTGGTAAATGTTGTCCTCGCCTAAATAGTGAGGTATATCCTGCGTTTTGATTACCTCCACCAAGGATGTCGTGTTTGAAGTCTTCCCCCACGCCAGGATGAGAACAACCCATTACATTTTCGTGCAGATCCAGATTCCGATTTGTTTGTTTTTTTAAAAACTATTTTTAGTTTGTTTTTAGTGTTGTTTTTTAAACTATTTATCAGGCATAACTATCAATAGGTGATCCAGGTCCAGATACATTTTGAAATCTACTGTTTCCTACGACAAATAAAGCAAATAATAATAATTTCTCTTTAAGAAATGTATAATTTGAACAAGACTTATTTTGTCTAAGATTTGTGGAGGTATTGGCCCTCTACGTGCCCGTCTAGTTCCAAAACAACAGTTTTGTGAAGGAGACATCAGTTCTTATTAAAATTGACTGCATATAAGTACAGCAAATTTTGGAGCTTTAGTGTATTCACAACAGTTAATGTTATTTTTTTATAATGTGGATAAGCTGCATATTGACTGCCTCACTTAAATCTGTGGACATAAACCGTCAAGCCTAAAATATGCAAGTGAACGGGAAAATCATTGTAAATGCTGAATTTCTTGTGATTTCACTGAACAAATTGTATTTCCAGTTTGAAGCTGCATTTACCAACAACAAAACACAAGTGTAAATGAGATTAACATCCACATTGCTTCACTATTGATCCAAAGTGAAATCCACACCATGTGTGCTCAATAGTTACATGGATGCACTTTCCATGCACTTTGAAGGCGTCTCTGCTTAAGTGAGCTTTTTACTGTGGTGGCTGTGGGCAGGCCGGCACTTTGAGAATTTGGGAAAATAATCATCGCAGCTGTCATATGAAACCTTGTAACTCCGGTCTTGATCTTCAGATTTCCCTGTTTATGTCCACATGAAGTCACATCAAGTGATATTTAACCTCTGTTGGTTATTTCTGTAAAAGTTGGGTTTTGGATATTGTGACAAACTCAAATGAATTGGCATAGATTTGTAACTGTGTTGACGATTGGGATTGAACACCATAATCCCTCATTTATTGTTTTCTTGATGGTGGTGAAGAGCATCGTGTTACAAGTCAGTCCAAAATGTCCCATGGGTGTTCTGTTGGGTAGGGATGTTGTCACTGCAAAGGCCTTGATTAACATAATTTCCATACTCATCAAACCGTTCAGTGACCCCTCGTGCCGTATAGATTGTCATCCTGGAGGAGACCACTCTAAACAGAACACAAAGGTTTCATGCTGGGATATTCCAGTCATGTCCTACTGGGAAGAGACCACGGGACAGAACCAGAATATGATGGAGGGATTATATATCCAATCTGGCCTGAGAATGTCTTTAGATCTTTCAGGAAGAGTTGGAGGACGTGACCAGGGAGAGGGAAACGTGGGCTGCATATGTCTGTGATGTAAAAAGTCAGGATCACATCTGCAGCAATGTCAGAAGAAAGAAAGGAGAGATGAATGGAGCTAAAATGATTCCCCCCTGAGTGTGAGATTGCTTTGTCGTGTGGCTGGATGGAACGGACCAACCAAACTATTTCATTATTGTAAACTTAAGAAGGATAATAGTAATGTTGTTTACCAATGATTGTAGGTGTGTATCATCTCAGCATTAGCAGGCTGAGAAAGCTCCTTAATGCACATACCTCGGATGTTGTTTTAATCTTAAAGAACTCTTACGTTGACTGTTGTCTTACATTACCTCCTGACCGTTTCCAACAGTCCATCCCCAAAGATTTACAGCACTCAGATTGAGGGTCTGCCCTTCGCTGCATCATGCATTATTGAGGCCTTTTTGTCCATCTGAAGAAGCCCCTAAACAGGGAATCGTTTAAGCTTTTAACAAAGCGGTGATGACCTAAGAGGTCAAAGATCATCGGCACTTCATTCCTCCCCGCTCCCCCAACACTGCAGCAGACAACAAACTATGTGTTTCATAACACAAAAGAGTTCTCAGTTGAAGTAGGCGGCGTCTGCTCTCAGTCACAACGAGACACACGATGAACTGTGATCCTGATGGAGTGGGAAGGTTTTTCGTGTCTGCAAGTAAAATGCAGAGGATGTTTGCTTAATGACATCTGGCCAGATGTTAGTAACCTTTTAGTCCACCGCTTCAGATGTTTACTCAGTTCTATTTTCTATCATTAACTTTCAGCAACTCTGCTTTTTCTGATTTTAAAGACTAATAATGATAATCATGGATTAAAGCTTCCAGAACCTGACAGGATTTTTGTGGTTAATATTTTGGGATAATAAAATATCTAATAATGATCTATTGGCTGATATGTTTGTTTTCTTAAGGTCACCTTTGTGCTTCGAGTGGTTTAGCTGGAGCATCTGGGTGCCAAATGTCTTGCTCAGGAGCAGTTTGGAGCAGGAAATCTGTATCTCTAGTTCTACTTTGATGGATTTCTCACCAGTATGACTCTTGAATGTCCATGCACACTTTTCACTTTGGATCTGAAACACCAGAAGCTGAAATGAACTGTTGATGTTAAAGATAGCTGAAAGCCAAATGTCAAACCCCACGATCACAAAGCTGTGCTGTATGTCGGTCAAGTTATTGGCGAAAAAAGAGTAAAATCTGCCATCAAGCTAGAAAAGAGAGTAGAAAAGAGAACTTACAACAGCAGAAATGTATTTTGACAGCGGTAAATAAATCATAGGGAATTCTGTGGAAAATCATACTGAAACTATCTGGATAACTACGACTCCATACCAACAAGCAACTGGTGAATGAGTGATATCATCTAGTTTCACTTTTACATCCTGATGTAGACGAAATGATTATTTGTTTGACTTTCTGACTTTCTGACTTTCTGATCTCAGATCCCAGGCTCAACAGCTTCTTCTTACATCAGCATACGAGCAGCTTTTCCTGTTGCTGCTTTTCCATGAGCTGCTCAGCATCATCACCAGGAGAATAAATACACTCTGAGGATGGATTACGTAACAAACAACAACTGGTGAGTGATTTATCTAATGTTCCTGCTGAGGGTTCATTAGGTACCTAATGCACACCTAATTTGATTGGACTTTTTCGACCATTAAAAAAAACAAAGCAATAGTGCCTCCCCACTCAAAAACAGACCTTGATTGGAGTTGAGTCTCATCCTTCAATGTAACCTTGTTAAGAGCCGCATATTATCTGTGAAAACATAACCAATCATGGTGCACTGCATTAGATGTGAGTGCGTAATGTGATTTTAATAGGAGAACTGGATGTGATGTTTGGAAGTTTCCTGCTGAGCCTGCGAAATCTGCTTTAATGCAACACCTATTTTTATTTAGAAGATTGAAGACACACTGTCATGAGACCACAATTTTTGGGATATTAATGATCATTAATACAATAACTTAACAAGCTTGGTTTTACTTAAGTTGAATTTTGAATGGGGGAGAGGGCTGTTGTTTGGAAATGGGGTATTTCCTTATTTTTTCCAGTACTTTTCCTAAAGTAAAAGGATTAAAGTATTTATTCCCCCACTGCTCAGATGTTGGCTTAATCGCACTCGCCAGCAGGGGGAGCTCTAAACGTGTCAGAGTGGAGAGGAGCCAACATGGCGCCGTATGTAGCGTCACTGCTGCTATGTTTATCATCGATTCCACCGCTGATCAGCTCCTCTTCACTTTTATCTGAGCCCTGTTACAAACCCATCACAGACAACAGAGCGCAGTCTGTCAGGTAAGACTAGTTATTACTCTTTATAACGTTATTTACTGTCCTAACAGAATCTCTCTGAAAGACAGGATGTGACTTTGCATGTATCGATTATTACTGTTGAAAATCATACAGGTAAATAAAAAGACAGATCGCTGTAATTGTTCGTTTATGTTACTTGACTACACCATAATATGTATTCTTTAGTAACACCTAAGTAATCATAATCCCAGAGGCGTCTAATAATATCGTATTCAATTGTGAGTGTATTGTTATCCAACATATATGATATATTTTATTATTGTACCTAATTGCAGTATTTACAGTAATAGAGTAATATAGTAGTAACAGTGACTCAAATCAGTAGTTTATACACATAACTATGAAATCTTTATGGGGAAACAATCACATGACCACGTGTGAAGAAGACATCACATGTTTGTACACAATCTATATGTGGGACAGGAAGTAAACATGATGAAACAGAACTGGAAATGGAATGTGGACGAACTGAAGAGGGTTTTTATTTTTATTTCGTTTTTGCTGTCAAATTGTGTGTGTTTGTATGTGTGAAATCTAAGTTTTGTGTATGAAAAGTCCATCACATGTAACATGGAACACATCAGACTTTATGCTGCATAATAAAGGTTGACAAGACAACTGTCAAGTCTGAAATGCACTTGTGACTTTGTGAAACTGCATCTTCGTTCTCATAGATAGATAGATAGATAGATAGATAGATAGATAGATAGATAGATAGATAGATAGATAGATAGATAGATAGATAGATAGATAGATAGATAGATAGATAGATTTTATTGATCCCAAGAGGGGAATGATCATGTTACAGCAGCGAAAAAAAGAGATAGATACAGCAGAGCCTATAAGGTAAAAACATCAGAATAAAAAGTATAAACAACAAGACCAATAAATTAAGTGGAAATAACAAAGCTATAAACAGAGTTATAAACAAAGCTAAAAGCTAGAAACAAAGCTCAAAAGATGATTTGGGGGGAAGATGTGCAAACAACAGTGTGCAAGTTATGCAATGGTCACAAACGGTGTGATGGTGGAAGGCAGGATTGATTTCCTGAAAGGTTCTTTGCGACAGAGGAGCTGAATGAGTCTGTTAGAAAACAAGCTCCTCAGTCTGTGTGTGTCATGGAGGGGATGGGCTGGGTTGTCAGTCACAGAGAGCAGTTTACTCAGTGACCTCCTCTTCATCACTGACTCAAACGGCTCCAGGTTGTGGCCAATGACAGACCCGGCTGTCCAGATGAGTTTATTATTTGTCCTTCTGGCATCGCTAGCATCGATGCTGCTCCCCCAGCAGACCTCAGCAAAGTAAATGGCACTCGCCACAACAGACTGACAGATAGAAGATCACACGTTGAATGTTCTCAGCTTCCTCAGGAAATAGTGTCTGCTCATCCTCGTCTTTTACCCCGCTCCACTGT
>OMOW01059918.1:1377-20299 GCA_900312555.1 Lamprogrammus exutus
TGACAGGTGGGGAATAATTATTTTTTGGCGACCCGCTTGTTTCCCCCCCCCCCCCCTGTATGGCAAACTAGAAAAGCTTGATAGATGTTGTCGTAAAAATTATTTTGCCAGCCACTGTTTTTGCACATTTTTGTGGCACTACTTTAGCAAACATTGCTTACTCATCATTGCTACCCAACATGTGAGGTTATACTGGCAGACATATATGCTCTCTTATCAGGTTTCTGCTGGTGGAGCAGACAGACTTGCAGATAATTTGGTGGTTCTTAGGGCTGTAGAGAGTCATCCTCTGCTGCATGCCTCTGACCCCTTAATACCTTGCTCACCTTAGCTATTCCAGCTCTCCCTCCTATTTCTGATGAGAGGCCACAGTACTGGTCAACAGCACCAGCAAGGCTACATGATGTAATTGTATTAAATGGATTTGATAAATCGATCTGACAAACAAGTGGAAATTGGTTTTTGATATTATATTAAAGTGACCTTCAGGTTTAAGGTTCCATATTAGTTATTTTGTCTGTGTAGCCATACAAGAGGATGAGGTTTAGTGTCCCTCTTCTTTTCTATCTTGAACCTTGGATGGCTCTCCCTATCTCTCATAAACCTGCGCTCCATGTTCACAAATATACACAAGGTTTTTCCTGTTTTTTCCTGGGTCCCCCCCTCCCCCGATGATGTTCAACTTGGGCCTCTGTTGGCTGGCTTGCCTCTTCCCCTCTAGTTTGCGTGGTCCCTCTTAAATAGTTTGAAAAAATATATTTAAAAGAATGTGAATCAGTTATTTGTCTTTACCACGCCTTGTAGCCTATTCAACATCATTCACCACTCTACTTCATCTCACTCCTCTCTCTGGGCTCTCTTAGTAAAGAGAGAAATACATTTTTGTATCTTCTTCCATAACCTGTAGTAATATCTTGTTGTAATGCTGCAGTAATTCACAGCATAATGTTCACCAGTCACCTGGATGATTGCTGACAATGAGTAACCGATAACATCATACAGTAGAGACAGCCTAGTGTAGCTGCTTGTGTTAGCATTTTGCTAGTGGACTTTTAACAGCATATAATTCGCTACTAGAACTTTTTAATGATATCTGATAATCTTTGCTCTGTAAATAAACTTTACTCACTTTATTTTAATCTTTAGTCCCAGGTGATGGCACCACCCGTCTGCCATCTTGTCTGTCCTGTATAATATGGGCAGGTAGACTAGTGTAGCTGCTAGTTGGTTTGCGCCATGTTTGCAGGTATTAAATGCCACAAAATCTTTCCCTGGGCCAGATGGCGAATGGAGATTCTTGTATGGGGGAGGAGCCTGTTTTTGTGTCAGCCATTTGTGGTTGCTGCTCTGTCTTTGGTGCCACCTGCTGGTTGGATGTCCGCATTGCGCCAAAAGTGAAAACAATTGTTTTTGAGCAAATTACCACCTAAAATTTCTCAAAGGGCATGGTCCACCTAACAGTGGTTCCCGAATAAGGCCAAGTTGTCTTGGAAGGCAAGATATATTAAGTTATTTACTCATGTAGCTGGAATGACCAATGTGTTATGGTGTAAGACAGTGCCTATTTCTGCGAAACTCTGCCTCTCCTTAAATTTTCAGAAGAATCCTCCTGAATTGCTCTATAATTCTCACTGCTCCTTGAGAAACTACTGTATTTTGGTTCCTTAGATGATTTGTAAGTATCATAAGTGCATCTTGGTTAGGTGTCATGTAATAAAAGAAAATGAATGAAGAATGAATACTTGAAGAGTTATTATACAGAATATTTTCATTCTTTACCTAAAGATAATGATAGGAAACAGTAAGATAAAGGATAAGGAGGTAAAATGATGTACATTCATTCTGCACACAAGCATTCCATTCTACAAGCATTATTACGGTATCTTGGCCACTGAAAGTGAAGCTATGTTCATGCTGGGTGAAGATGGCAGGCTGCTAGACTGACGTAATTCATTCCTTAGTGAATGAAACGACCTCCTCTATTTTTACTTCAGATGTCCCACTTTGCTGTGACTTCAACCTCCTGTTTCACTGCATCCCCAGAGAGTCCTGCTGTAGTCAGTTCGCTTGCTACACTCAGGACATTTTTCGAGTAAATTTTTTATTTCTGGTTCATAACCGCTTTAGTAGAGCGCAACACCCTGCTACACTGCCTAAGAACCTTGGAGGGTCTCTCCTGAGACTCTGTTACAAGTCAAGCTACCTTAGCTATGAAGTTAGCCAGATAAGGCGCCTCATTTTTCTCCTTGATTTATGACTTTTTGTTTCCCAGGGAATGGTATGATGAATTTTTTTAAATTATTTTTTAATGTTCCCTCCCTCACTGTTTTCCTCTGTCTTTCTGAGGTGATGGCCTCTGTCTATGTAGTGCTGTACTGCTTTGACATTCATTTTGTGGATGATAAGTATGCCTCCAATCTTAGAGAAAGCAATAATTGCTCATAAATGGATAGTGTTATATCAAATATGACCATGATCATGGGCCTGTCATCTAAAAGGTATGTTTATGGATTTATGCAATATTCAAACAGGATGTGGAATATGTGCACATACTATCGTAATTCACCAGAACGGGGGAGGATTAGGAGGAGTCAGACATACATACATAGTAGGTATTGCTGATTAAATAAAGAAACGTGGCAAAAATCTCCATTTTTAAAATTTATTTATTTATTTTTTGCAACCACTTCTCCAAATTCTAAGGACATTGAAGCAGAGGATGTGATTGAAGTTTGTCATTTGGGATATGGGAGGAGGGCCAGATGTTAGGAAGTAATGAAGCTCAAAGGCTGCCAGATGAACAAACAGAATTCAAAATACTTTCATCAAAGACAGCATGTCAAAGACGAACAATATAATTGCATATGTAAAGGGAAACACATGACTAAGTTAGGGATAATATATTGTCAGTGGGTGATTATGGTGGAAATAAACCCCTTAATATATACATTTTAAATGAATTTATTCCTAATCACAACCTTCTGCTGAGAAAAATAGTCCCATTACCAATACTCTGCGCTAAGTTAAGACTTACCCAGTGAACAAAATATTTTTTTATCCTAAAACGTTCTGTTTAGATGCTTTTGAGCATCTGTGTCAATTTTTGAATAATTCCAGCCTGTCTTCATAAAGTTACAGCAGGTTTTTTCAGCCGTGGTGCTTCTCACACCATGTCAACCACAGTGTTTGACCCAGTGCTGGTACAACCACAATCCAGATGCCCTTCCTCCCACTGCAGTACATGTAAAATTGGGTGTAAATTGGTAAAAACAAACCTTTATATCCAGCAGAAAAGTTTTTAAGTAGTGAAAAGCGTTTCCCTTGTATTGGTTCTCGATATATTTAGTTTCACAAAGCAGTTCCTCTGCAGTTCCATGTCGAAGCATGGCAGCGGAGTGTGCCCCTTCCAAGCAAGCAGTGACTGGATAATTGTGCTGCATAAAATCGACTCAGAAAAGTTGATGAAATCGACCAAAAAGAACCAATTT
The DNA here is from genome assembly GCA_900312555.1 of Lamprogrammus exutus. Lineage (NCBI taxonomy): Eukaryota > Metazoa > Chordata > Actinopteri > Ophidiiformes > Ophidiidae > Lamprogrammus > Lamprogrammus exutus. Next base: position 4,866 of record OMOW01059918.1, read on the forward strand.
ATCCAATGGGTAGTTATTCAGAGGCATGTTCAACACTGACATGTTTCTTACTTTTAGTGTGGCTGTTTTATGGAGTTACACAAAGATGCCCCAAGATGTAGCCAGCTCGCCTGACAACTGTAACGGCAACTCTTGGTGTAAAGTAGCTTGGCTATGAAACAGTCTAGTAACCTGGATGACCGGTTCGTTATCAACTTCAGCTGTCATTATTAAGAAAATAACTCATGTGACAGATTCTTTTTCTTGTTCCCCCATCCCTCAGAAATAACATAACATTTGATGTACACGCATTGCCCATTTCAAACCAGTAGAGTCTCTTATGGTGGCTTTGTCATTTGCCTCATCACAACTCTCACTGACCAGCTTTGACACAAAGACACACCCCTGGCATACATACAATAATATTCTTGTTTTTGAAGGCGACTTTCCTCCAGATTTTGCAAAAAGGTATCAGATTGTGCGTTTGTCATCTACTTAATTTGCCCGTCTTCTTTGGAAACATTCATAAGTGGAGTTATTTCACGTCTATTTCCTCCTTTGCAGTTTTCACTCATGTTGCCACACTCCCAGACAGTGTAGACTTGTTAGTTTCCCCTGCAATAATTCCTGCTAAAGATCAACAGATTATTTTCCCTTGCTCTCTGCCTCACCTACTGATGATGAAAAACTAGCATGCAGTTGCTACTAAGCTATGCATTTCAATGAAGCTCTTGTCAAGAGCCCCGCCCTGCCTACTCAATATCCAGAATGGCCCAGGCCACGGCCCTGTGAGAAGTGTGGGCTAAATTGAATTTTCTCTATAACACGAGAGTTTCACTCCTGAGCTACCTTGGCAGCAGCCTTTCCTGTCTCCATCAACATGGCCGTGTCAGCCTCCCTCATTTTCCTGACCCTGACAAACACACACTAAGACACCTTGATGCAGGGGCTGAGACCTCCCACTGCTCTTCTATCTTTTATACACTTGTGTCAGGTAGTTGAGGGGAGTTTTTTTTTTAAAGAGCTGAGCTAAGACAGAATTTGTGCCTGTGAGATTTTGATCAAACATACTGTATATATTTTCATTAAAAGCATCAAATCCAGTGTGAAGCTATTATCTTTTGGCCCTCCTTAACTTTTATTAATATGCATGTTCAGAGTGTTTTCCCCCGTCAGCTATAATTAAATCTTATATCCAGATTTTTTTCATGTTGCCATCCAACACCAATTAAGCCTAGCCTCATTCTTTGTAAGATAAAATGATTTTCAGTATGATATAAGCAGTCATTAGACATACATTTTCACTTTTAGTAGAAATCATATGATAGTGTACTCTCCATCTCATTCTCATTGGGCATCATTCTTTGCACTACCTCTCTCTATGCTTGAAGCACTATCCAAAAGGCATTTGCTTTTAAGACAAAGTCTATTTTACTACAGATTTTCAAAGTCAGCAATGTTTTGTTTGCACAACAAAGGTTCCAGACCAGATTCACAGGTTTGTGCAGTTCTGCATCAAACTCAATTGGAATAGTTTCGATACAGAGCCCAGGCCTCTACGTCCCAGAGTTACTTTGTTTGCATGAAACCGTTGACACAAGATATTCTCAAGGTTTACGGTATTTCACTGCATTTAAGTTGCAAGTATTCAATTAACTGTGATGTCTGAAAGGGACACCGTCGTGACTACAGGCTTGTTTTATTGTCAACATTGAGTCTTATATGTATCAAGTTTTATTTAATTTGTTGGCAGCATTGCTCTACAACGGACACGGTTAATGGTGGATAACTTGGCTAAATAGTGGTCCTGTTCAATTCGACCGAGTCTTTCTCTGTACTCCCAATCTGCACTATTTTGTGTCTAAGCTATACTGTCTGAGGAAACTGTCATGTTGATAAGCAGTCATGCTGTGGTGTTGCTATGCTGCCAGTGTGAAAGACAGGTAACGGCACGTAGGAAAGGAATCAGTGTTGGAATGAAGACCTTTTTTTTTTAGGACTATTGCGGAACTTTGAGATGTGAAAATTGCATGTTCAAAAATGCAATGTGTGGTGACATTGCACATTGTGCAGGCTAATACATTCCATACCTGTTCGATATTTTCTATAAATGGAAGATGCCTTTACTATATTTTTCCAGCTCTTCATATAAAAAAAAAAATGTCACTATTCTTTACCACATATTTAGTTGAATTTGATTGTTTCATAAAGGCAATTGGGTTTTTTCTGTTGTGCAATGCAGCCCTATGCATTCAGGATCTCATTTGTAGCACCTTTGGAATTCTTCTGTGGTAACTCCACACATGTTTTCTCTCAAAGGGTATTCACCTGCTCTAAGCACAGACTGAGCAATCAATATGATCAGGATGCAGGGAGATTTAACAAAGTTTTTGGTCCCTCCAGATGAGTCCCATGCCCTCTGTATTGTTCTCACATAAATGTGGGGATGCAGTGAGAGCTTGGTAGTCTAAGAGTTTATTACAACTTCATTATATACAACCTGCTTGAATTATTAAGCTATTGAAGGACGTGTAGAGTATAAATTACATCATTTGTTAAAAGTCCCTGTAGACATGCTATTGCCTTTTTACAAAGGATGGCTCCTGTACTGGATTCTGAGCAATCCACAGTGTGTTGGTCCTACGCTTCTGCTTCAAGAATGGGTTGGAAACAAGTCCCAGGGTTGCAGCAGATACCCTCTCCATAAGAGAAGTCTAAGATGAACCTTTATGTAAAGAGCAGCACATAATTTTGTGCTCCCCATAGCTTATTTAATGTAGCAATGTGAACTTGCTTAGCCATCATGGGAGCAATCCAACTCTGAAATGTCACTGGCTTCATACAAATAATACTGTATGTTCCACCAATGCTGTGTTGTATGTAACAATAATATAACTATGTAGTGGTGAGTTATATGGCAAAATCCAGGTTAGGAATTTAACTGCACAAAAACATGCTTGTATGATTAGTATAGCAATGAGTTCAACACAAAACACTGCAAACAGCGTAAAACACAAGAGACACACGTCAAATCACAGTGAGCTGCCAACTTAGTAAGTTCGTGAAACCTCACAAAAATGGATAATATTTATTTACTACTTTATACATACATAATACATAATTACTTTATCAGGTAAATGTCTTAATAAAAGTTAACTGATTAATTAATCATGAACACCCCTAGTGGCCACTGAGTATATGACTGTAGACATATCACCTGCTGTGATAAGATCTTTAGCACTTACAATTGCCTGGAAAGGTTTTGTAGGAAAGAGAACTTATATTTTCTGTAAGTCTTTGTTTTTTTTTTTCAACTTTATAAGCTTGTTTTCATTGACTGATATTACTGTATACTGATTTTCCCATGGTTGATAATAACTTGCAGTATATTCCTCTAAAATTATAGGAACTTTATAGACACTATGGTTGAAGGATCTTATTATATGACTTTGCAAGAGGCAATTTCACCAAATTTATTTGCCTGAGGAGTTTAAGATCAGCAAATACAGGTTTGTCTGAACCTTATTTTTTGACTCAACAATCTTGTATTAAAAAATATCCAGGTGCCCTTGATAAGTTTGGGGCATAGAATTGCATGCAACCTTTTATATGAATAGTTACACTTCTAATTGTATCTGAATGTGCTTTCCCTTTGTCTTTTTGCCTCCGTCTACAATATTTCAGTTATTTTCTTTTTCTTTTCACTCATGTAATTCTTTAACAAATGTGAACTTCCTCTTTAGCACAATATACACCTTCTTTTCTCTGCTTCCAGGGGATTTTCAGAGTGTGAATCTGATTGTGTTGGTTTCAGCTGTTGATTATCAGTCTCATTATGTTGATTTTTATGTTTGATATCACAGTTGGGTCCAGAACTTTGGGCATGAGGGTCTTGGACTGCTGCTGGACATATTGGAGAGATTGCTCTTCAAGAAACAGTAAGGACATGTGATCACTTAAAGTGAAATCACATACACAATTTGCGGATAATGTTCATTGGTCAATTTTATGTCAATGCCTAGTTGTACACAGTTACAAAACTTGCTTGTTTCCTTGTTCAGGATGTTTCCCTTCATCAACAAATTCATACACTCTGTTTCTCTGTCTTAAGTAGTCACTTATCTGCATTAATATATGCAATATATTTCTATTATGAAAATGTGTGCCCATTTTTATGCACCCTGTATTCAATATATACGTAGACTGTGCATATGAGAGAAATTGTCTCATTTCTCTTGTGTCTCTAGGCAGGAGAAGATTGACAGAAAGAACCAACATAAAGTTGTCCAGTGTCTCAAAGCTTTCATGAACAATAAGGTAATGACAGCAGGGTTTTAAGTTTTAAGATCATAACTGTTTCTGACATACATTTACACACCAAACAAAACAAACATTTGCAAAAAGAAATATACATATATATATATACGTACTAAATGGCAAAAGGTTTTTATGCTTGGCTGTGGTTGAAAAGTTTGTATATACTGTATGTCAAAAATTTGACAAAGGCTGATGGAAATCTTAGAATCAACAGCGATATTGTGGAGCTGTTTTTTGGTTTTTCTAATGTAGGCAAAGCTACCACTCACTAGAACCATACTGTACCTATTCTTCACCAAAAAGCACAAACCATAAAGAATAAAAACGGTGGGGTTATCCAAGTGTCCTGGGGTCCATAGGAGACATACAACATACGGTGCTGTATTTCCTGGTATTATCAGATGAGCATAAAAAATTTGTGATGCTAAAGTAGCTTTCTGTAACAATGCGGCAGTTTCTTCCTTTCTGTGCTGTTAATCCACAGTAGCCAAAAGAAGCATGAAAATCTTGCCACATGGAGCTAAATCGCAGTGGAGACTGATATACCGCCGCTCTGGCACAAAGTGTTCTGTAAGGTCTCATGTAATCCTGCGTCTCAACAGGCGCCAGACGCCAGCACTTACCCGTAGGCCTCTCTGTCAGCCTAGACCTTTCCCTGGCTCCACAGGCATCTTGGGATGGGATGTAGCCACGACGCCAAGAAGACAGGTGTTCTCTGCCAGCTGTCAGTGCAGCTTCTCCTTCTCCTGTATTCCTCCATAAAGACAGAGTTGCTCATTTTCTGTTGTCTGCCACCAGTGGAACAATAAAAGTAACCAAACAGTAAATGTGACTTATGAAGAACTTGACTTATTTTAAGAAGAAAATATTAAAAATCGTTATCGACTTAAAAGTAAAAAAAAAAAAAAAAGAAAGTTAATGTGTTTCAAAATCATGAAAAAAAAGAGATGGTTTACAACTCTTAGGTGAGCTGTATTAATCTAGTTTAGGCCAAGGTACAGTACAAGACTGAAACTCGTCGCCCTGGGTACATTTAAAGACTTAGGTTCTTGCTTTTTGTCGAGCAGTTGGTGCAATGCTGCGCACATTTGGCAAAATGTTCATACACGAGGTGTGTCAATAAAAAAGTATTTTTTCTCCTAGACCACAGCTACAATCCCAAAATCCTGTTGTCAAGCATACTCAAGCATATGGAATCACCCAAGAGTTGATTCTCGTCAACAAACATGGAGGATGTTATTTGCTGTTGTTCATAGCTGATCCCTCACCCATCGAGACAGCGCGCACACCTGCAGAACGAGTCGGCCAGATATCCAGCGATTTGGAAATTTATCGTAGCGTCTGCAAATAGTTGGGAGTGAGTTGGGACCTGTCTCAGAATTGCGCACACTTGGAGAAAGTCGATGGCTTGAACGCACAGTGAGCCGGCTGCAATCTGTTTTGTTAAATCTGTTAACATAAAAGAAAAACTGAATTTTGTCTTGTAGTGTGCCCTTGGCTTTTGAATTTCTTTCAGTGTACCCTTATAACTTCGGACAACGTTAATGCAACCTACCATATCTGTTTGATTCAAGCAAACCTTGATGTAAAAATGTTGCTACATTATGCAAGATGTATAAAGACAACTGGCTGAGATCATCATTGAATGTAATGGAAGTATCAGACATGCATGCTTTCAAGATTGCAAAATTGACAGACTGGTTCTAAAGGTGTCTAGGCACATCAACCACCTGAAGGATTAACAAGGCAGAAAGAACTTCTCTTCATAATGTTTGTCAGGGCAAAAGGACTCAAAACATGATTTGGGTAAATATGTTCTTTTTTGCATTGCAGAAAAAGCAAAAAAGACTCAAAAATGCTAGTCTGCAGTCAGTAAAGCTTTCATCCAATTTTCATGTAATATACACATCTAAATGCTGAATTATGTCATCAGCTAACTGCCTCTCTAAATATATGAAGGAGACAATGTAATAGACAACTAAACTGGAAAAGCAAGAGAGGTGATTTAGCATCATTTTTTGATGCCGTTCTTGGCTAAATAAAGCCTGTTTCATCTTGATAGAATACACTGAATTGATTATAGTGATATTTGTGCTTTTAATTTTGTCTTGTAACAAAACTAGAATTTATTTTTTCAGTGTAAACATTCACAAAGAGGAGATGAATGTGAATTGTCATCGTTCAGTAATTCTGAATAAATGATAAAGTGAATAATAAAAACATCAAATAGTTTTGTTTGAAATCGTTTCAGACTTGAAAATGACTGCTTTAACTATATGTTGTACAGACAAACATTACCTCTTAACATTTCTGTCAGGATTGTTTTTTCCCATTGGCATATAGACCATTTTAATAATTAATTTGGTATTTAATCATGTCATTAATTAATTTATTCTATTATTCATTCATTGTTTTTTTTTTATTTTTTAGATACATTGTTTTGGCTCATTTGTACTGTAGCCTGAGACAGATTTGTTTACTGGAAATTTCAATGCAGTCCTTTAGAAATTGAACTTAAATGAAAAACATCATTACTATTGAGTCAGTTTCTCAGCATACATTTGGTTGTCCTGAATTTGGAGTAGAGGGGAATTTTTTTGTTCATAAGACACCAAAAATTGCATTTTGTGTTTGATATGACTTGTTACAATTGAGCAGAATTATAGTTTATCAGAGTAATCATGTTTGTTCATGTTTGTGTTTTTTGTAGTATGGCTTGCAGCGAATCCTGGGGGAAGAGAAGAGTCTTGCCTTACTGGCAAGCACCATTGATCCCACTCAGTCTGCCATGATGACTGATGTGGTAAAGCTGCTGTCGGCGATCTGCATTGTGGGCGAAGAGAACACGTACGTTCTGCTTCAGGCATTTGTCAACACACTTTCTAGTGCAATTAATATTGAGTATGAATGTGAAGCAGAAAATCCACCCATACCCCAGTACTCATAGTACTCAAGATTGCATCAGGATACTTGTGCCAGTGTATCACAACTGTCTCTGTGATATATTGCCATTTTGATCCATCTCAAAAAGAATTTCTGGCAGTCAAGTGACCAAAGATGTTTTTATGAGTTGATGTAGATAAGTGGTAAGTATAATTGCAAAATAGTAGAGACCTTGCTGGGAAAAATTGAGATGAATTGTTTGTGTAAAATTAGAATAATCTTATAAGGATAATATAGGCAGCCAATATTCTATTATATATATTCTTTGTCGTATATAGTGAAAACCCTAAATTTGTGATCATGCTGAAAAATATTTGTTGTAACTGTCAGCAAAAATGATGATTATGGAATTAGCTGGTATAATTAAGTTTTAAATTGCCATCAATAACTAAGTCCTCTGTCACGTTTTAGAATTAAGTTGATGATGACCATTCATTTTGGTCAATCAGAACATAAAGGATCATTGCAAGAGGAGAGAGCTGGTCAAAATCCCTGTGAATAAATATCACCACATTTTTTGACATTGCTTCTCATACCCATTTCATTTTCCATTTAGTTTGGAGAAGGTCCTTGAAGCTATCACCACAGCAGGTGATCGGCGGTCCATCGAAAGATTCAGTCCCATTGTTCAGGGACTACGAGATCGCTCAGTTCAATTACAAGTAAGTGTGAAGAAAATGTACCATTGACAGCTTTTTGTGTCAAAATATTTCTGAAATGAAATGTGGCAGTTGGTCATTGCAACATACAGCAACAGTATTGTCCCTGTAGGATGCCATCTTTACTATCACTCTGCTCAGGGGTCTCCCACTCACTGACATTCTTTTGACATGATACAATTGTCTTTGCATCTGCATTACTTGTGCTCTTCACTTAAATCAAATTTATTTGTATAGCCCAATATCACATACATTGTCTCAAAGGGCTTCACAGGCCCACAACAACAAACGGTTCCTGACCCAGCCCAAAGCTCTCTAGGAAGACTAGGAAAAACTCTCAAAACCTTAATGTATAAGGAAAAGGAGGAAACCTTGGGAGAGGCAATTCAAAGAGAGATTCCCTCTCCACGAACAGCCAGGTGTGCAATAGCAGGTGGGAAAATACAATGGTACAGCAAAATTACAAATTACAAAAAAACTAAAAAGATACAGCACAAGATAAAATCCTGATCTGAGGGCGGTCCAAGGGGGGAAAGGCGGTCCGCAGCAGATCAGGTAAGCAGGTAGAGGTGAAGATGGGGGGATTGGAGGGCAAAGTCCTGATCTCGGAGCAATAGTCCTGGTAAGTGGATAGGGGTGGTGGTGGTGGGGCAAGTCCACAGGGCAGGGTGGACGAATGGGACTCTGGAGGCCCTGTGGGTCGGCATACTCGAATTCTGGCGTGGAGACAGCACAGTAGCCATGAGAACTGGAAAACAGCCGAGAGCATGTACACCACATGATATAAGATAGTGGGACAATTGAGAAAAGAGTGAACAGCCAGAGAAAGAGAGAGAGTCGGCGGACTATACTGATACCACCACTGACCAACCAAGACCAAATGCGATGTAAAGAAAATTGGATAATTGAAATGTATAAGAAGCAACTACATATTGATTTTGATTATGCAACGATTGCATTTATCAGTGATCAGTTATGTAATTTTCTTAAGCTGTCCTTAGAGCAGTTTTATATTTAAATTCATTGGTGGCTAAGCACTAAGCATTGTTAATACTGAGAAGTGTGATAAGCAACTGGAATAACTAGGTAGCCTCTAACCTACCAATCTGATGTTACAATTTACAGTAATCAACATAATTAACTTGTGGTGGTGTTAATAGTTCAGTTAAGACAAATTTCTGCCATATGCATAATCCCATTAACATTTCAGTTACAGTAGCATCTCAGCTAGTAATGAGCCACAAAAGCTGTAAAGCAGCTTGAATGTCATGCAACAGTAATGTCTAATAATTTAGCCATGGGTTGTGTCATTACAGAGAGAACCAGTGGTTAAGATAAGCTGTAGATACAGATACTCAGTCTCTTACACTCTCTGAATGTCTTCAAAGAAATCCTTAAGAAATACAACATACCTCTGTGCTGGTATTGCAGTTTTAACTCCTTTTTTCAAACATCGACTTCAGGTCAAAACACAAAGCCAGAGATTTTTTAAAGAGAAGTGGCTCTATATAAAAGACTAATTATACCCATGGGGAATAAGAAAAGTGAATTTGCACTTTGTTTATCTTCTTGCCAGCTGCCAGATCTGCTAAATCTGTGTCCGTGCAGCTAGCAGAGTTTGTGATTCACTGCCCTCCCCTAAAATTATTATAACTGGATCTGGTTTCAGTGTTATTTTAAATTATTTTCAATTGGAAAGTAAATATTGCGTTCCAATGTTTTTGAATTTGAGGACAAAGGACATAACTACAGTACGTATCACATTTGCTTCTGTCAAATTACACCTCTCAAATAGTGGTGACACCTCGTGGAAACTTTTATGTAGGTTCATACTTGAAGTCTATGTATGTAAAACTTTAAATTGTATTAGGCAGTGCCTTTTGATATGTCAGATCCCAGCACCTTTTGCTGTTCTATTATGTTATTCATTTTTACCTGACAGATCCTTTTGTAGAGTGTCGTGTTGGTAGGACTACCATATGTTATAGTTAAGTGCACCGCTTTAAGCTCACATGAAGTGACTCTCCATATATCAAATGCTTGTTGTTTGCATTTTTAATGGGTAGCTGAGGGATAGAAGGGATGATTAATCCACAACCTTTTCCTTACACACGCACACACACACACTCTTTTGCATGTTGTGTATCACCATGTAATGACAATGCTAAACTTAATTAAAACGTGATGGGGGCAATTCATGAAACACAGCACCAGGTTCAGTATTTCAGTATGGGCAAATTGCACCATGCAACCATGTTCCCTCATTCATAAACACCTGTTACCACCTTTTTTTTAAGCGTTTGCCTTGAAATAGGCTTTACTACGGTATTTCCTCATTTGCATGTCAGGGAGTTGCCCAAAAATGAAGACTTGTTTTAGTCTGACTGTAAATTTCAGTGGGATGTAATCTGGGTGATGTTTTAAACTGCATTTGGCTCACATGTGTGATTGATGTGTGATCAATACAAATGGCATCTAAGCCTGCTCAGTTGATTAGTCAGTTTATTTAAATTGAAAAAGTCTCCCACCCATTCCTGTGGCACTGCACCTCTTCCTCAAGTGATTCACTGGGCTCTGCATCTCTCTCAAGACACTTTTACCTGCGACCCTGGAGGAATTTTATCCGTTTCATTGACTTGTTTTCTTGGCTGTCCAAAAAGTCCACCAAACTATCATCCGAAGCAAACAGCTGGCAGCTAAAGGTCTTTTCATGTTTTGGATGAGGACAGTACAAATAATTATTGTAGCAAAGTATGTGCACTTCATAGTAAATTGATTCAAGCATACAAACCCCAGCTATGGTTTTAGTATAACAATGGTACTGATCTCTTGCCTGCTGCTGCCCTTCACGCACATTGTAAGATCATTTTTTTTGACAATGTCACGCGTGCAGGTACTAGTAATCTATTCTACAATATTAAAATGTCTGAAATTGACAGTAAAAGTTAAATATCCCAGTATCCTTCCAGCACTGCAGCATTGCCATACCCTCTTTTCACACACGAGTGGATTGCTTTACTGATCAATAATTGATTTTTCTGTGTTTGCCTGGCTTGTTGAAGAGTCACAAGATTCTTCAGTCCCTGTGCAGCAAACCAAATTCTGAGGGTAGTGAGGAACAGCATCCAAAAGAGCGAGTTTCCCCTTTAATTGACTGTTAGTCGGTTTTGTGTGTATGGGTCTGCAGTTGTTGCATTAATATTAAAATCAGCCCTCCCCTTGTTGGTGACTGAAGAAAATAGACATGCATTACTTATTGGCCTCTGCTTCTTAGGGACATAACTCATTTAGAATGCATGCCACCATGCTTTTCATCAACTTCTGGAAGAAGTCATGTTCTCTCTCTCTGTCTGTCTCTCTCTCTCTCTCTCTCTCTCTCTCTCTTTCACACACTCACTCATTGCTCTGTGCTCCCTCAATTTTGTAGGTGGCTTGCATGCAGCTCATCAATGCACTAGTAACGTCTCCTGATGAGCTGGACTTCAGGCTGCACATCAGGAATGAATTTATGCGCTGTGGCCTGAAAGAGATATTGCCGGTAAGCAATCCATAACCACAGACACACAAACCACATTCACACGTAATAGAAACACACACTCACCTTGTATTAGTATTTAAATGAGTTGTCCACTTCACTGAAATATTGTATATTTGCTCCAGCAAAGAATTTATGAAATATAGAGAGTTTGCAGGTCCTCTGTCTGTGCCAGCACCAAGAAACCAATAAAGTTTCTAATGCCTGGGCTAATAATTTTCCCATTGGCTTTTATACCATCTACTTCACATGTTTACCTGTTGCAAACACTGTTGCTATAGCTGCCAAGAAAACTAATGAATTCAAATGTGGAGCTAGTCTCCATGTCTGTATATCATGATGGATAATGGTGTTTAGACTGAGCTCCTTGTCTTTACTGAGGTTTAAGGCTTCCCCATAGGTATTGATGTCAGAGACATTTTCAAGAGTTCCTACCTGGAGGCTTTCTCTTCACTTTTTACTTCTTTGCTTTAGTTTCTGTCATTTAAACCTTTTCTCTTCTTTTTATTTTAATCCTTCTGTAGCAATTGACAGCCATCAGGAATGAAGCCCTTGACATTCAACTAAAGGTGTTTGAGGAGCATAAAGAGGAGGACATGATGGAGTTCTCTCACAGGCTGGAGGACATCAGGAGTGAGCTGGAATATCCTTGTCGTCATTACAGAGCGAAACATACTGTAAATCTCTGATTCAGAGGCACTTTCTCCTGAATCTGCCTCATGCTCAGAAAATGTTCTTTGAAGCCAGCCAAGGTCATTTATTCTTCAAACAAGATCTGAAGATAACAAAAAGAGAAAAATAAATTAAATCTACCATTCCTTTTATATTTCAGTATCTCTGTCTTGTGGGAAATTGTATTTTTTTCCATTTACATATGAGTCCTTGACTTGCTGTACTGATGTGGGGGATGTGTTCAGTATTGTGCGGAGCACAGTGAAGGACAGCAGTGCGGAACCCTATTTCCTCTCTATCCTTCAGCACCTGATGCTTATACGCAATGACTACTTGATCAGGTATACTTAGCATTACTCCTTTGAACATTAATGCTTTGAACGTAAATTATATTAAGCGTAATAAAGAAAGCAGTTTTCCCAAATTCACGGTAATGTCCTCCAGGCACATCTGCCACTTACATCTTCTGCAAAATCAAATACCATACATACATATTTAAACAATATTATTTAAACAATTTTTCTTCGTTTTATACCTCTAACCTCTGGTTAGAAATATAATAAAACTTACATTCTGAGTAATAAATGTGATTACTGCTATTGGTATATAGCAGTTTGATCTGACATTTTGGCCAAATGGCAAGTAAAGGGCTCAGCACTTTTTGAACACTTACAATGCTGTATGCTGGTGAGGAACCCAGGTTTGTGGAGGTCTGACTTTCTCGTGCAAACCCGCTCAATGACATTACCTAACAAAGAGAATGCTGTGTCTTTCATCTCTATCGCCATCCACAGCAACCGTAGCTCCAGAGTACTGCTCATCTCCTTTTAATGGTACTTTTCAAAGGCTTGTTTTATGTGAGTTCACTCACAGCTGGGTGCCAGTTAAACCTCGGATTGATCAAAAGATGGGGCTCTAATCTGAAGAATATGAAATGTATCGCCTACCCTTTAAAAAATCCATCTGAAGTATGTGGTACTGTCTACATTTTTCTATGTCTGCATTGATGACAGTGGTTTAAATGTTGATTTTACTTGCACAATGGTAATTTTATTGTAAATTGCAGCTTGGTAAGAAAATGTTTTTAATTGTCCACTTGCACACATTGTGCATCATTACATATAATGGCATTTTTACCATTGTCTACACTGTTGCCATCTCTCCTAGAAGCACAAATGACAATACATTTAAGTTTTCTCACCCACACACGCCTCTCGGCTCTAGACCACCACCAGGATTCATTCAAGTGTCACCTTTTCACTCCAGTAAGGTCCGGCCAAAAACAATGTTTTCACTGACCACGGCATAATTGTGCACAGCTTTTTCATGTCTATTACATAACCTGGTTGCAGAAATCTTGAACCATACAGTTTATTAAAATGACATTTATGCTTTACATTTGTCAAGTTGTGTAATGATAGTTATTTTAATCTTGCTATCACTGATGTCAAAATATTCTTACCATTTAAACAGGCTCCCCAAAGCCACACCGTAATGAAAGGAACATCAGACAACATCTTATTCCATTTGATTGTTTGTAGTTTTCATCTTCACTAAGATAAAGAGGGAATATGGAGCTCATAATCAAAACCATAGAGAACATATCTTATATCAGATCCAGTCATAACATTGTTTTAAGACAAGAGGGGAGACGGTGTCCTGGATTAATCCCTGTTTATAATTCTCACTTTATCTTGTAGAGAATTGACTTCTCAGAAGCTTTATTATTGGATAATGAAGTGATCTAACAGACACAATCCTTTTCACTTACAATAGCATCATGTCACCCAGCCTTGCACATTATCTGTTCCATTCTAATATCTCCTTTTGCATATTGTGGCATGCTGTCAGTAGGTCTATGATCAATGCATTTAGAAAAACCAAGCAAAACTATTAAACTTCAATTACTCAGGATATGCTAATGACTTGCTGAGTATCTCCCCTTGTTCATTATTATCAAACAAGTGCTTGTATTGAGTTGAGGTCTAAGTGGTATATAAATTTAAAAACGTTTAGTTCGACTTTTTGTAAAGAAACAACAATCTTAACCTGTGTAATATCAGCAGGAGCCTTGTGGTGCTCATTATCTTAACAAGAAACAGTTAAAAACCAAAAACAAATAGATCATTAAAAATCTGATTCAGTCCATTTAATTTTTACCCAGACAAAAACACAAATACTTTTAATTCACAGTATTAAGTGTTGTGGAAAGATGTGTAAGGATTCTGAATAGACCTGATTCTCTTATTAACAGAGTTCCTTGTTGTTTTTGTGAAAGAACATATGTTGTATTGTATTTTACCGCTCAAAACTACCTGATCTTGCTAAAGATTTATTTGGACCATGTTTGTCATTAACATCCGACTGCGATTTGACTCACTAAAGGTGATCAAGTATCCCGAGCTTGGTGGATCTTGTCATGCTTAGAAGCACTCCTACTCAGTCTGCTGTGACTGTAATGGGCTGCTCTTTCAGTTACTTTAAAGTTCTTTTCTCTTTGGCTCAGATTTCTCTGAGGACAAGGTTGTTCAAAAATGGTAGGGCTCAATATTTTCCCTTTTCCCCATGAAAACTGGCAGTATATTGGTATGTATTTTGAATACTTGGAAAAACTTTTAAATAATGCCTAACAGAAACCTGGGTAAAAATACAAATTGTAATACGTAGTTTAACTGATTTACTTACTCTGACCGACTGGAACATCATCATAAACGTGTTTTTTTCCTAAAATCTTCTTGTTAATTTTTAAATTATTGTAAGCTGTTTTCTAGGAACAAGACCTTGAACAACTTTGGATGCATGGGGAGACAAATCCGGGTGGAAATCAGTTTAAATAATTCTGCTCCTTTGATGAAAAAACTAACAAACCGTTGAAACTCAGTAAAAATCTAAACCAATACAGGTTATGTCAGTAAGTACAGCTAAGGAAGAGCAGTTGAAAGTAATAATGAGAGTCTGTGTTTTTACACTATTTGTGTATTTCTCCCCGTCTGTCTTTTGTCTCCTACCTCATTGTCAGGCCTCAGTACTTTAAGATCATTGAGGAGTGTGTTTCTCAGATTGTCCTTCACCGCAGTGGCACTGACCCAGACTTCACTTACCGCAAGCGTCTAGATGTTGACTTCAGCCACCTCATAGGCAAGTTGCACACTGCAGTGCTTTTTCAACCCAGAAATACTACTAACAAAATACTTGTGTGTAGCTTTCATTTTGTCTTTTATTTTCAGAGATGTGTGTAGACAAAGCTCGGATTGATGAGTATGAACAAAGAGCTTCAGAACTGGCACAAAAGGTTAGTATACACAAAATACCACCTCTTTGCTGGAACC
>OMOW01059920.1:1492-11675 GCA_900312555.1 Lamprogrammus exutus
CACAACCAAGTTGTAAGGATCAAGGGGGGTGTGTGTTTTTCCATAACACTCACCCATATCCCCATGAATGTATCGCTGAGTGATAAATTTGCATGATAGTTGGTATCATGCAAATTTATCACTCAGCCATACATTCATTCAATATTATCACCAAAAATGTGACTTTTGATTTTGTTAATATCTCCCATCCCTACATGAACCGTTTTATTTGGTCATGTTTTTTTTACATTGCTTAGTATTGTCTGAGCCACATGAACACAGAATCCAACCATTTCTCTCCTAATCTTCAGTTCACATCTAAATCCTCTGCCTTTTATTTCTATCCATTTGTGCCACGCCAGTGCCTGTAATGAAAGATAATTTACAGCCTGTGTCTATTGTGTGGGGGTAGGCAGTAGGCGTAGGCCAGCCCCCTCATCCAATATGCAGCCCCGGATGAAGGGGGGATGCTGAGTCTGAGCACAGCAGCGCTTGTTGATACTCTGTACGAGTGCGAGTGAGCGAGGGATACGTATTGTTGTGTTTGATAGTAAGGTATTAGTTCCACCCTGCACCAAGGTAAGGGCTTCTCTTTTTAATGTTTGTCTTTACCAATTGCAGTGATTTGACATTATTCCATCATTTGCGTAGCTTTACTCTTTTGTACTGGTGTTTTGTCTTGTGTGCTGACTTTAAGTGTATGCTTTTTAAAATTAAAGATGTGTGTGAACGTCCATTTGATAATTGCTCATCAGAGAGAAAGCAACGCGTTTGCTGATTGGTTCTTTTGAAGCGTAATTGTCCACCTATTGTGTTGGGAGACCGGGAGCAGAGGAGGGTGTGTCAACAGGCTCCTTCACTGTAAACAAAGGATTTGTTTTTTCACATATGTGTGCGAGTGTCTGATA
This sequence comes from Lamprogrammus exutus, assembly GCA_900312555.1. Lineage (NCBI taxonomy): Eukaryota > Metazoa > Chordata > Actinopteri > Ophidiiformes > Ophidiidae > Lamprogrammus > Lamprogrammus exutus. The sequence continues at coordinate 2,380 of OMOW01059920.1, forward strand.
ATGTAAAACAGTATGTTGGTGATCCTAGCTAAAGAAATATGGTCAGACTTTAATAATATGTAACCATGGTTCAAGTGGACTCTTTTATTTAACAGTTCAACAGTTTTGGCCTTTGTACAAATGGCTCAGCATTGTGATAACATTCAATCATTTATTGACCTGAGCCGGTGCTGTGTGTAACAGATTATGTTGGAACATTGTTATGCTGTCTTTGTGTGAGAGCCATTGTCAAGGTGGCTTGCAAACAGTGAACGCTGCTCATAAATTCTCTGTTGCCATGGCAGGAAATGAGTCTAACATGATGGAAGAGCCCAACTTGATGAATCATTAATGAGTGTTGTATTGATCGGTTGAATCCTTAGCCACAGTGAAAGCAACCTTTTTAATGGGTTTTCTTGTCAAGTGGAATAAGCCGCGTGATGCCTGAGAAGTCGCTGCAATTTAGATGATTTTGTCAGGGGAGATTTGGTCTGAATATTGGATGCAGTACAAGTCGTATAGTTACAAAAGAGACATTTGTGAGTGGGCTCAACCTCTACATCAGACGGCAAAATCTGGGTCAGGGATGTGAGCAAGGTAGAAATCTCTAAGTGCTGATGTAGTGCCACTGAGCAGAGCACTAACCTCCAATGTAAGAGCCAAAGATGATGTCACCAATTAGTAATTCATAAGGTTCATACTACTCTGAGATGTATATAATTTAGTAATGTATATAAATGTGACATCATTGTTGTAACTTTGCTAGCTTGGTGACATCATTGTTGCTTTGTTAAGTTTGATGATGCCACTGACGTCTATGTAAGTAAGTTTTAGAGTCAGACACGGTGGTAAGTAACATTGGAAGCAACACAGTTTTTTGACTGTGCACTTGACATTGTAATTTTGTGTTCTTTAATTAAACATTTACAAGAAAGTTACTTAGTCTTGTTGTGCGCGTGACAAACACTGTTTGCCAGGCTTACCCAGGAAGTGACACATCTTGCTAGAGAGAAAGCAGGACGAAGTGCCTCTACATCCATATTGTTCGATTGGAGATGTTAAGTGGCCAGCAGTTTAAGATTTAGAGAAGTTAGAGAAACTCTTAATTTAAAGGTTAAAGGATTGATTAAAGATAAGACACGGTAAGTAGAGGAACGTGCCAGTAGTCCACAGTAAGGCTGGGTTTAAAATGTTTGTGCCTAATTGTAGATAATGTCCATAAAGCAGGCTGTCTGCATTGATTTTTCAGATGCAGACAGTCAACAGTGACTTCCTGATATTCACCCATTAGTGAAAAAGCTGTTAGAATCACTGTGCCTCAACAACCAAAAAAACCCAGACTCTGCCCTCATCTCCTCTCAGATATACAAATTCAGACAAATCCAGTTTAAGGCAGAGTCGATGGGGAGATGAGCAAAAAAAGCTGTGTCTTGATATAATTGGAGCACACAGTTGAGTGCGCCCATTATCCAACTCTTCGTTACTTTAAAGGATGGATGTTTAAAGACGGTTGTGTGTCTTCAGTAATATTTGATGACTGTGTGCAGTTTATTGAGCCAAAGGTTGTTCCTCTGGCTTTAAATTTCAGTTCCATGTTTTCAGCCTGAGTGGGCAGACTGAATGCCCCTGGTAGCTGCTTTGTTTTTGCAATGCTGTGTACCATTGTAACCATAGCAATGGCTTCATTTGATGATTTTATATACTACTAATCTTACTGTACATGGTAAAAGAATATATGGGTGTGCCTCTTCTGTGCTTAGTATAGTTTTCACCTTTGAAACAGCAATGTTTTTTTATGATTTTAAATTATTATTCCTTATTTTTCTGATTGCACCCACCGACATATGTTGATATATGTTTTAATGTCTCTCCTTGTCTTCGATTAATGTTAGCTGGAGTGTGTATTTACGCGTGCAGCCTGGCTATCTGTCATTGCCATCCTTGTACTACTATGAATACTAATCTGCTCTTCTCTCTCTCCACAGTGGTGTACAGGTGATTAGTTCCCAGCCATGGACACCACCACCTCCCTTAAGATGACCACTCTGGCCGTCCAGAGTCTTTTCAGCTACGTGGAGGAGGAAAACCTGGCTGCCATCAAGGCCCATTTGGATAAGTTTAGAGAGGTGGACAGCAGGAGTGATGTAAGTCAGCCACATCTTAGCACCATCGAGAGTTTGTGTGGGAATTACAGGGATAAAAGGCTCTTTAAGATCGTGAAACGTTACCTTGTTTTGAAAGGGATTCTTTGAATCTCCTCTCTCTCACCTCTTCCTCCCTCACGGTTTCAGAATGGACAGACTCCCCTGATGGTGGCGGCAGAGCAGGGCAACCTGGAGATAATACAAGAGCTCATTAGGAGGGGAGCCAATGTTAACTTGGATGACGTGGTAAACATACACACACACAAGAGTGCCTGACTGCCAAACGTGAACACACCCACAAACACGCAGCTACACGTGGAAATATTTAAAAAGCACAAGAATCCAGGCACAGGTGAAAAACAATGTGGTCATCTTCACCACATCATTGAGTTGACACCGTGTTAACCTTGATGTTCCATCTCGCTGAACTCACACCACTCTGGCTTAGTTCACAGCTATTATGAGCCATCACGAACCATAATGACAACCTATTACACACTTTTACCCTCACTTGTTTGAGTAAATGACAGGATCCACTCGCTGGCCAACACCCCTCGCCTTCCGAACTCAACCCTCACACGCGCACACGCGCACACACTCACGCATGCATACACACTCCCGCGTAGGCACACGAATGCGTGTTCACACACTACACCACACCTCTCATTAACATCTCGCACACACATAACCTGCCATTACACCTGGCACACTCTTACACTCTGCCCACTCTAACACTAACTCATGAGGAGAGGTGCTGTATAGTTGCTCTTGTCTGTCACACTCCACCGTCTGACACTTCTGTATGTACCCACGGCGCCCTGCTCCCATGAGCACCTGGTATGATCAGCTGGTAGGTACAGCGCGTACACCACTCCCAGGCTATAGGCCTCTGAAGGACACTTGTCCAACTGGATTTGAAGCGTGGTGGGAGTTGCCAAGGTAACGCCTTTGTCCATGTGCACAGGACTGCTGGACGGCGTTGATCTCAGCAGCCAAGGAGGGCCACATCGAGGTGGTGAAGGAACTGCTGGAGAACAATGCCAACCTGGAACACCGAGACATGGTGAGGAAAGGGTGCAGGAGGGAGATTTAGAGTTGCTGGAGAGCAATGACTGTCTGAAGCAAGTTAAATCAACTGTTTCTTTCTGTTTTATGCTTGAAAAATGTAAGTTTAACGCGCAGTTATCCAAAATACAGGTTTTAGTGAAAAAGGCCATAAAATAGGATGATGGATAATAACATTTTGAGATGAGATGAATGAGACGATGTAACGTAAATAGAATGTCAGTGTAAATGGGAAAGGGGTAATTTAGTAATCAATGAATTGTGGAAATTTTAGATCTGGATCTGGACTGAGATCTGCATTATAATACACATAATGACTAAAAGACAGTAATGAATTTATACTTCATGAGAATCGAAATGCAATATCTCTCCAAAAAAAAAAAAAATTCCTGGATCTGCACCTGAGTGAATCCTCACCAAGAATGAATCGCATGTTCATTTGCTCATGATCTAACTTACATCCAATTTACATTAAAATCTTTTAATAAGTTTATGAGAAAACCTTCTAACTAACAAACAAATGACACATAACATTTATTTCCTAGTGGAATAAGTATAACAATATGCCAAGCTTTTGATTTTATATATTCGTCAAACATTCAGTAAAAACCCTGGTTGTGAATTACCACACTGCTCAGACTCACCGTGTAACTTCACCATGTTCATGTAGCCTCCATATAATTCAGAATGTAATAAAATAAGATATGAGGTCGACCCATTAGCCTTGAAATGGACATAAAATGAAATTACCTTCAGCGCGATGGCTCCGCTGCATCCGTATTACATTTACTGAGCTCTGCTTCTCTGGTTGTGATGTGATTCAGTCATGATGATACAGACCTCTCAGAGGCAGGCTTATTGTTGCGCCTGTTCTCTGTATTCATGAGTAGAGAGGAGACAACATGAGGATGAGGTTCACCTACAGTATTTAATGGTGACGAATGTATTATGGAAGTCTTTGATGTGATGTTGATGTCTGAGCTGCGGAGGCAAAGTACACTACCCTGTAATCATGTAACACAGATTACACAGCAGCCAAGAATGCTAAAAATGTAATCCCTTCCGTAACCTTTGGCAACCCAGGACAATCTGAATGAGGGTGTAATGTGAACAGTAGTGAACAGTGTTAAATTTCTGTATTACCATGAAAGGTTACAAATTTGTCGTTTCTTTCTCAATTATACATTTTAGCATGTAAGATTTGACCTATGTTGTTGGTTTTTACATTGTTTTTAAATTCTTACCCTCTGTTTTTATGTTTATACATTTGTGTGGAGTGCATTTAAGAGCCTTTGCGTCTCGGTTTTATCATGACGCATGATATCCATACGCATCATGCTTCCTTTGACTCGATGGAAGTGACTCAGGACGTCGTCTGAGTCGTCGCAGTGTGGGTCGTGTCTCATCCTCGGCACAGGTCGCGGCCCGTCATCACAACAGGATTATAACCAAACACCCAGCGTGATACTGTACACTCAGTGGAAAGTGTGGCACATCGGCTCTAAATAGCACATTTTCCTCCCACAAAATCTGATAATATTTTTAGCTATTTCGTAATTCTCAGGGTGAAGTAATTTGAATGAAAAACATTCTCTTTATTAGAATTGCGTCATTATATTTTTATAGTGATGTAGCAGGTGATTGTATTGTACTCATAATGTTCCTGCTGAAAACAGAGTTCTTCTTCTATTCTACTCTGTTCTCTTCTTGTTGCTGTTTACTTGTAGTTTTTCCATAAACATTACACAGCCCAACTGTGCTCTTCTGTGTGTCTCCTAACTAGGGAGGTTGGACTGCTCTCATGTGGGCAGCCTATAAAGGTCGTACTGCCGTGGCTCAGATGCTGCTGGAGAAGGGGGCAAACCCCAACATCACTGGTCAGGTACTGGGTCACTGTCATCCTTTATTTAGCTCCCCTATATTAACATCACTGACTCATCTTTGTTCTGTACAGAGTGCCAGGAATGTTTAAATGACAATAGCGCTGGATTTTTCATTCTGATTTTCATGGATTATAAAAGCTCAGATGTAGCTGTCATCTAACGTCAGCAAACATCATTTGAGAGTTCACAAACGCGCATACACAGGGTGCAATACTCACCCCATCATCTGCTGTTACAGTCATGCAAGATGGCTTAAGGCGCAAGTGCTCCCACAGACGTGACACTGGTCATTAGTTATTGTCAGCATGACTTCATCGCTGTCCTCTGTCCCAGCAGTACAGCGTCTACCCCATTATCTGGGCAGCAGGTCGAGGCCACGCTGAGATTGTCCGTCTCCTGCTGCAGCACGGAGCCAAGGTCAACTGCTCAGACAAGGTAAATACACACTGATTTACATAGGTTAATTATTCAGTTGTTTTTAATCACACAGTTGATGTTGATGGTGTTATATGCTTAAAAGACCCCTGCAGTCTTCCTGCCCTGCTTCCTTTATAACCTTATAAAGTACAAAGCAGTGAGTAGATGTGCTTAGTGTTATACTGTCATATACACTTGCTATGCTTGGTGAAAAATAGATCATTATGCACTACATCATCAGTTTGGACCCACACAAAGGGGATCGTTTTGAGTGGATATGTCATTGATTGAATTATAAAATCTTACTCTTTGAAGATTTTATATTAGTTACAAGTGACTGGGCTGTCCACCATGTTTCATTTACTCTGTCATTATTTCATTGTTTCCCTCTTTTCCTCTCAGTATGGCACCACTCCTCTGATATGGGCAGCCAGGAAAGGTCACTATGACAGCGTGATGCATCTGCTGGCCAACGGAGCCGATGTGGACCAGGAAGGAGCAGTAAGTAGAGTGTGAATCGTCTGTGCATGGACATGACAATAGAAAGCTGACAACACATTGCATCCGTCCCAATTTCAGGGCAACAGAATTGTATAGAGTCACCATTACACAAATAATGTATAAAAAGAAGCAATTGAAATGTTATTTCTATTTAGAATGTTTGATATCATACAACACTAATTATTTAAAATATAGCTGTTATTATCAAGGCTTTTAGAAATGTCTGGAAAGTTTTGGTGAAAGGATTTTGGAAGGTTTGAAATGGGACTATATGGAAATGTTTAATTTTGCTGCGTCATGCAGTACAATACTGTATGACTATGCGTTTTATGTAGTTGTGTACCCACTATTATTTTGTATCTTGTTATCTTCAGTGTGGACAGTTTTCATATTTGGTTTGCCTGCACAAGTAGATAAACAAACCCAGTAAGTCAAACTCAGATAAATCATTGTGGATGCCATGACATGCCGCTGACTGTTCAAGTGTAGTTTTCATACTATCAAGACTTGATGCTGACTTGAAGAGTGTGTTAGTGAAGTGCAATATTAAATCTATGATGCAGTGCGTCTGTGCTCATTTGAGTCATGTTGCATCTGTGCTGACACAGACTGAATGATGAGGGTTAATATGTGATCAAGAGACTGTAGCATCTGATAAATACTGGACGCACTAAATGAAATGTAAACTGTAAGCTGTCATTGTATTCCAGTGCAGATTAAATAAACTGATAACCTCTGGGAAACACTTAGTTGTGAAGCTATGGCCTAGATATTGTAGTTACGTTTTCAGGCCACAGTCAATCAAAAGAACATTTCTCATATTGAACACTTAACTAAACTTTTCAACTTTGTCAAGTAGTGCAAAGTGAGGAATATTTTAAACAATTAGCTTTAACTCCAGCTGTGCAAATTCAAGTTGCCTCTGCCTCTTTTTGAGACTTTCCCGTTGTCATTTCAGAACTCCATGACGGCTCTGATTGTGGCTGTGAAAGGTGGCTTCACTGAGGTTGTCAAGGAGCTGTTGAAGAGGAACCCGAATGTCAACATGACGGATAAGGATGGTAACACAGCCCTGGCCATTGCAGCCAAGGAGGGACACACTGAGATCGTCGAGGACCTGCTGGACGCTGGCACCTATGTCAATGTCCCTGACAGGGTGAGGCCACCCGACCTCTTTATCAGGCCAGATTTTGACACTAACAGGATGCTGTAGAGAGTCTTGATAGACTTCAGTGTGGTGAGAGTATCTGAAGTTGTGTATCATCTTTTTGTCTCTCTCTCTCTCCCTCTCTCAGAGTGGAGAGACGATGCTGATCGGAGCAGTGAGAGGAGGTCATGTGGAGATAGTCAGAGCTCTGCTGAACAAATACGCTGATATTGACGTCAGGGGCCAGGTTGGAGCTGCTCTCCCGCTATCTCTGTTATTGATATTTGTCACACAGTCTCACTATCTCACCATAACTCTGTTTATTTTACTCCTTTGTAAAAGTGAACCTCAATCCATGGGTCAATTATACAGTTGTGTTATATAAAAAAAAAAATACCATGCTCTTTCTACAATACATAGTCTATATATTTCTGGTATATTTATTTGGTCCATTTTCATATCAGGATGGAAAGACTGCCCTCTACTGGGCAGTGGAGAAAGGCAATGCTACCATGGTGAGAGACATCCTGCAGTGTAACCCTGACACTGAGAGCGGCTCCAAGGTATTGCACACCCAGCCAAATAAATACAGTAATGTTTTTGTAAAATACACCCTACCCTATCCTTAAAAATGTTTGCGTTACCTGCAGTGTATTTACATTACTGCTTTATGTATTGTTTTAGGATGGGGAGACCCCACTTATCAAAGCTACCAAAATGAGGAACATAGAGATAGTGGAACTGCTGCTGGATAAAGGAGCCAAAGTGTCTGATGTGGACAGGGTACTGTTTAAAACACTCTCAGACATTCAACATACATGTACTGAATATCCTCATAATTTAAAAAAATGAAATTCATGGTTGCCAGAAGATGATTTCTAATGATTTTGTTTACTCCTCTGACTCAGAAAGGAGACACAGCACTCCACATTGCCATACGAGGACGAAGCCGCAAGTTGGCTGAGCTGTTGCTGAGGAACCCGAAAGATGGCCGCCTGCTGTACCGGCCCAACAAGGCCGGAGAGACGCCGTACAACATCGACTGCACCCACCAGAAAAGCATCCTCACACAGATATTTGGAGCCAGTATGACCAGTTTCTCCAAGTCATTCATGAAAGAAAATGACCTCATGTCCTTGTTTTTATGTCTACCTCACTGTGTCTCTCCTTCTCCCTCTGTCTCTCAGAGCACCTATCCCCCTCTGAGTCAGATGGGGATATGCTGGGCTATGACCTTTATAGCAGCGCTCTTGCAGACATCCTGAGCGAGCCCACTATGCAGCCGCCTATCTGCGTTGGCTTGTATGCTCAGTGGGGCAGCGGCAAGTCTTTCCTTCTGAAGAAACTGGAGGGTAAATTAGCCCATAGCATTAGAGTACATCTCATGCAGTGATGAAAAGTGGTAGTGATTTTAAATAGGATTTTCTGCAATATTTGGGTGATCTCATAGTGTCCTATTATGCTTAAGCCTAAAGGTCATGACACCACATTTTAATTTCTAGCCCTGACTTCCATCTCTTTTCCATTCTCCCATCAGATGAGATGAAGACATTTGCAGGCCAGCAGATAGAGCCTCTGTTCCAGTTCTCCTGGCTGGTGGTCTTCCTCACTCTGCTGCTGTGTGGCTCAGTGGCTGTGGTCCTTGGCTTCACAGTTGACCCCAAACTGGCAATCGCCGTCTCCCTCAGCCTCCTCGCCCTGCTCTATATCTTCTTTGGTGAGGAGACAGTGGAGCTGCTCAAAGCATATCCTTGGTGCCTCGGCTTAAAGTTAACTCCTCCGCCTTTCCAGATGTTCTTTGTATGTAAACCACCCTACTGCCCAATGAGGCTGTAGTGCACAACCTCTCAAGCAAGCTCCAGAGGGATTATATAGATGTGTGGGTGTGTTGCAGACATATTTAATTGTTATTTTTTTCATTAGCACATACCAAGCAAATACAAAAAAACAAACCAAAAATTGGGAAGTACTTTGCTCACTAGAGGGTGCTATTATACAACTAATATCAAAGATGACTTCACTTGTGTCACACAAATTAAACTTTGTTATTCACCTTTAAAAAGAGAGAGAGAGAGAGAGAGAGAGAGAGTGTCTATACCAACATAACCTAAGTAAACTGAGTGATGGTAGTGAATGGCAGTGTTTTACATCCCTCACTTG
>OMOW01060034.1:1733-25290 GCA_900312555.1 Lamprogrammus exutus
TATGTGATCCTCTAACACCTACACACAAAAAAATAAGCACTGCAGTTGAGTGCAAGGATCTCAATGGGTCATGTAAAAGCACACAAGCATAACAGGTTCATAAATTATATTAAACTGTAGAAAAATCCAGTAACTTGTGGGAGAGTGTTAATTACATGGATCAGAAGAAATCCTGGTACCATTTCATGGTAGTTCAGGGCTGATCACTGTAGTTATTTAACAAATACTGTACCCGAGCTAAGTTGACTTGATCTGGGGCGAAAGCATCGAATTTGATTGATATGATATGATTGGTCTTTTTGACTAACTGTGGAAGTAAACCGTAAAACCGATTGCATTGGCTCTGTACTCACATGCTTAGTAATTACACATATTTCCTCTTACAGGCTCACAAGATTATTACATTCAAGATCTGGACCCCAGTGAACATTTTAACACAAGGTACAAATGATTCACCAATGCAAACTTTGTCTGTTCTATTGTATTTCTTTAATGTGTGAGAAATTATGTCTGAAATCAGAATATGCAAGTATTTCATAGACATACCATTTGACAATGATTTCTTAATTTGTTTATTTGCAATTGTTTTCTAGGAAGTACAAACAATTGGCTAATATTGACCAACACAGCCCCGCGTATTTCACCCTTTCTGCTGTCGAAATAGATTTTGCCATGTGTTCAAGTCCAACATTTCACAGAAGATGACACAATAGCGTCCTTAGTGGCTGCTGGACATTGAACATTCATCCCTTTTCAAACACAGGAACGTTTCTCTTGCAATTCTGGCCTTTTCAGTCTGCCTCTGCAAGTCTTCTTTCCAACAACAATAGAAGTATCACAGGCACCCAAATGTAACTACAAAGAGAAGCATAACAATGTTATGTCTCAAACCATGTGGTCATTTTTTTTTACACAAACAGGAGCATGGGGCTTAAAATCCTTGAACCTTGTGTAGGGCTGAAAATCAACTTTTTTCCTCAGTGTTCCACAACTGCCCTCAAGCCTACTCTCAACTGTCCCAAACTTGACCCAATAATAATATTGTTCCAGAATGTCATGTTACACATCTTTCAACATAAATGGGGTACATTGACATTTCATTTATAATTCAACAGATCCGAGCCTAAGAGCATTTATCATCCATGCCATGGTGATACAGAAAGACTAACATTATAATTGAATAATAATAAATATAAACAATCTCAACTTGCCCTCTCCCCAGAAGGCCTATCAGGGGCCCTTTGTTGCATTTGATGTGTACATATTGTATGTATTCAATTTTGATTATTTGTATAAGATATGCTTTGTTTCTGGATAGGCCTCCTAGACTAAACCTTAAAATTCCACAATGTATAACTCTAGCTAGCTAGCTAGCTTGCTGTCATCATTGCCAGGCATACATGGATAACATTAGCTAGCCTAGCCTAGCGTACAGTGTCCATTGAAGCTATCATAGCTAGTTAGGGAATTAACTTTAGTGTGTCATTTGGTTTGGATTCTGCTGTTCTGTCGCTTCTTTAGCAAAATGGGAGGACGCCAACAGAACTATGTTTCTTTCAGTTTCTAAAGCTTTGTTAGGCCACCTTAGGACCGCAGGAGATTACGAGAGATTCTTCTATGTTCACGTTTCTCTGTGAGTGAATGTATGTTAGTTCTGTGATACAGAGCTAATGTCTACTGATTATGTTTTGGAACCTGACAGAGTAGTGCAGGGACTGAATAGCTTACATTTCCTGAATCTATGCTCATTAAATTATATTTTGATACTTGCACTTACTCACACGTTTCCTCTATTTTTCTGCAATACTTACTCTTTGAGAAAATATTTTTCATCATTCATGTTTTTCTATTATCTCAGAAGTGTCGCAGTAGCCTGTGTCCCAGATGCTATTTTTACTGTCCACGGGCAAATGGGACATCCTTTCTTTCTAGCCTTGGGGACATTGTTGTCCATTTGTAGCTTTTCACCAGTTGAATGATAAAATAATAACTGACAGCAGCTTTTTTTTTTTTTTAAATTGTTCATCCATCTTTTTTTAAATTGGCCATGCTCATCCAACAGTTTCTTCTGCAATCGTTAAAATTGCATTAAATACTCTTGACTTGATGTGGGGGGTTTTCAAAGCAGTCGGGCATTGAAACAAAGTCAGTTGGGGACATTACCATACATTCATACGCATCCCACTGGATGAGTGGTTACTTAACCTAGTCCTCACCCACCTATAGGCATGGCATCACCACAGAAATAAATACTGATTTCCTACTTTGGCATCACAACTGAAAAAGCCATTCAGATCACTAGAGCAACTCTTTCAAATTGAAAGCACTGTGGATCGTTATGTTTGACAAATTGCTACATTGATGACTGAGATGACTCTTCAACTAAACACCTATTTGACTGACAAAGCATTCAATGAAGGAATCATTTGCAGAGCTGGAGTATTTGGTGCAGATGCCATGTTGGGTGGTTCTGATGTTTGATGTATTCCCTTTGATTTATTTGTAGTTGTGCTGTTGTTCTCTTAATCACTATTAGATGTCAGTGTAAATGTAATAGCAAGCTTATCTAAGTTAATAAGAAAATGTCACATGGCCTGGGTTGCTGATGTCAGAAGTAAAAGTTTAACAACTGATAAGATTTCTCTGTTTATGCACGCTTGGTTCCAGCACTTACATTAAGGTACTTTCTGTTCACAAGGCCAGGTTTTTACGTTGAATACTCTGTAATCTGGGGTCAGTTTTCCTCTTGTGGCCCCGTCCAGGGAGGTTGGCTACAGTCACATGGACCTTAAACTTCCTGATACTATTATTAACTGCGGTCACAGTAACATCAAGCTACTTGGAGATGGTGTTGGAGCCTTTACCTTCACCATGCTTGACAATTATTTTCTTCCTTATCTTCTCAGACACTTCTTCTTTTCTTTCGCTTGTCCATGTCCATGTCCACACAATGTTACCAAACAGCACAGGGAGAACTTTTCTCCATTTAAATAGGCTGAATAACTGAAGTGTAAGATTGAAGACACCTGTGATACTTAGTTAAAGAAAATGGTCTCCTTGAAATATCACTACAATCCAACAATTTATGATCACTTTTAGGGGGTATCAATAATTATGTCCATTTAAATTTGTTTTATGCAAATATATCAAAAGTAAAGTGTCAGTTCTATTAAATGTGGAATAAAGAATGGTATATGGCAATTTCCCAGCCACTGGGATATACAGAATACTCTGTATTAGCCAACGACTACGGATTAGCACTGTCAATGGTGAGTAACTTGATTGAATAGTATATTAATTTTGAAGCTTTTATTGACCTGTAGAGCATATGCTAAGTCAGTAGCCTCTCAGACACCATAACACCATACTGTCTTACGGAACACTAGGCCATTTCGCTCTAGGTTTCTGTCCACTGCTCTTCTCTTTTCTTGCCTAGTCTCTTCTCTGATAACGTGCAAACTGTGGTTATCAGCCTGTTGCTGGAGTCCACCCAACTGACTCGACTAACTTCTTAGGAAGTGCTAATGAATGTGGAATCCCAGGTCTCATTTACCTCTTCCTCCCTTGGTGTATCCTGAGACCCTTACTAGACGTTACCTTTTTCCTACCACAAGGGTATACCTGCGGCTGTTTTCCCTCTGACTTTGATCCCGTGGCTTCCACTGTAACACTTTCCACGCTCGTGGTCAAAGCCATTCCAAGCCTTTTACCAGGGTCATCTTCCGCCCCTGCTCTCGCTGACTCCTTGGTTATTGTAGCCTTGTAGCAAAAAAAGAAAGAAGGTACATCCTATTATATATTGCGATGCTGCCATCATGAATTGTTAGTCCATGATTGCCCCATTGTGGGTCTATTCCCTCCTGTCGTTGTTTCTCCAGGCTGTCACCTGGCCTTTCCCTAGTTGCCAGCTGCCCTACTGGCTTGTATGGGAAATCAGCTAAATGTCATATGGCCAACTCAGTAGTGCAGCCATAGTCATAGAAGCACTGTTATAGAAAAGCTTATTTTAACAGTATTATCTTCTTCAACTTATTTTACACCATTATTAGTTGAATGTATGGCTGTAGGCTTTAGGGTCGCACTTTCTGACTTGATGAGAGGGCTGAACAGTGAGCTCTAGTTGTTATGATGCTTGCACAAAGTTCACAGTAACAAAATTGTTCTTCTTTATTTTACCAGGTTGCCATTCAGATGTGACCCAACATTGTCCAGGATCTAGTCCATGTGTGACCTAGTGAAGGTGAGACTGCTTTTCTTTTCTTTTTTTCAATGATTGCGTTCATTTGATTTTGTACATTGTCATGATCAGTAGGTTTTTGTTTTACAATTTTATGCTTCTGTTTTCAGGATTGTGCGGGGGGACCTAAGCCCCAGCTTCCAGTCCTTGCAGAAAATGGCTCATGGGTGGGATTCATATTTTCAAAATCTTCAACCTCTACCATCAGATCCAAGAGCTTTGAGAGGGTCATCAGAGTCAGAAGGTAGTTTTCCCCAGCATATAGAGAACTTAATTGGAGATCATGACTTCTCCAGTACAGCAGCTTCACAAGAAGCTCCTGCAAGAAACTCTAATTTCAACGCAAACTTTTACACAGATCCCACTGTTGAAAATGCAGATTGTGTTTATCAAAGATACTATGGAGAAATGCCGTGGCAGTCCGCTGGAGAACAAATAATAAAAGACTGTTTGCCAAGATGTGAAAATAGCAACATGTCAGATTTTGCCCCAGATGGACTATCCGCATCTGGATTTCATTCATCTTTTGCACCAGATTTTCAAGAACTTAAGCAAGACTGTGAAATGCTGACTTCATCCTTTCATGGCTACTTCTCAGATGTCAACAGAGACTCAGATGCAGATGTTGGTGAAACAAGGCCCTCTTGTGAATTCATGACAAGTAACTTGGACCAAAACCCTAAAACTACTGGTACTATAAAACATACCTCTTCAGAATGGCCATTCACCTCTACTGAAAATATGTCATTTCCAAATGAGAGTCTGTGCCCTAATATGTCCGAGACTACTTCACTTTTGTCAAATCCATCAAATGTTGAGGTGGAAAACATGGTTCAGTGTGCAGAAGGCAAAATGGAAAGTTTAGAGAAACCCTGTACACAAAATGATCAGTTCCCAGTCATGTCTAACGTGGTCATAAATACAGAGAGTGAAATCTTTGAGGGAAGTAATGTTGATGGTGGTGGTCAAGAGCAACAACATCAAGAGGATGTGGGGGAGGAAAGAGAAGAGTCAGATCCCCCAAAAAGCAGCCATGAAAACTTAACCAGTGAAAGAGTAAAGGAGTATCTGGATGACAGTGAGGAGGACCATAATACTGTAATTGCTACAAAAAGCATGGCTAAGTCTGACAGTGTTGAATTGGATGACTTTGAAGTCCTAAGATCAGAAAAGACAGATTCAACTGAACAAGTAACTGATGAGTTCAATAAGGACAAAATCCTAAATCTCAGTTCTACAGATGGTCAAAATGGTGAAGATGAAAATGATGTTCAAGACAAAGAAATTCAGACACCTGCCTTTGAATTGGGTGGCAGTGAGGATGAGCAGGTCAGTGTAATTTTTCAAAATAGCAGAGATACATCTGAGAGTGTTGAACAGGATTGTAAAGTCCTAAGAGATGGATGGAAAGAATCAAATAAACAAGAAGATGAGGCATTTGATAAACAGGAAATGCCAAATCCCTTTTCCACACATGGTCAAGATTTAGATATGAGGAAGGATGAAGAGGATAAAGAAATTCAGTCACCATGCCCTAAATCTTCAGACCTACAGAGTGTCAAGGTGTGGGATTCTAAAGATACTGCGCATAAACTGAGTGAAAACACATGCACATGGAAAAGCAGCAGTCAAGATGATGAATCCTGTTTGCAGTTGCCTGAGTGTCAGTCCATTGAAAGTAAAGCTGTGGACAGTATTTGTCGTGATTTCGCTGATAGCAGTTACAGCCGTTCTGTTGATACTAGTGACAAAGAGCACAGTATTTCTGATCATTTATCCTGCTTACTCACAAATGGCTCAAGCATGGACACAAAGCCCTGCCTTGAAAACGAATGGACGAGTGCTGCAGACGAGACAAATATAACCTCTTCTGATCAGCAACAGTCATTGCAGCCAAATCCAGTGGCAAGAGAGACAGAAAGTCTTTGTGGAGATGTTGCTGAAAATACAAAAGAATCATTTCAAGACTTGGATTCCCCATCTAAAGAGAAACAACTGTTACCTGATGTGCTATATGATGAACATCTGTCAAAGGATGTGACCTCCTGTGAGGCTGATGATAGAATTTCTAAAACTAACCAATTTGAAGAATCATCTTTTGCCAGATATGATGATAATAGCATGAACCATGTGGAGAAACAAACATCTCATCTGAAAGCCTCTGCAGAAATGAGGAAATGTCTTCAGCCTATTGTAATTATGAAGACCTCAGAACCAACAAACGCAACAAATACATCATATCATTGTGCAGATTGCCAACACACAACCCACAGTGTAGATCATCTCATCGAACACTACCATTGTAGTCACTTGAAGCACAAATTTCAGTTTTGCCAGGCTTGTAATATCTACGTGATATGTAATGAACACAAAGAAAAACATTTGTGTGGTGTAACTAATGCGACCACTCAGCCCTCTTTAGATTCTAGCTTACAGACGAGAAAAAAACGCCGTCGCGGTTACACATGTAACAAATGCATATTAGCGTTTACCAAAATAAACGCTTATGTCAAGCATATGCGGACTCACACTGGTAAAACCCCCTACAGGTGTAATCAGTGTGGCGGTTATTTTTCTCAGAGCTGTAGCCTTAACAAACACAAGCGTGTACCCGGTCGTTGCAAGGGCAAGACACAGAAAAGTCCCGTTACAAACTCTGATGCCGTTGTCATCGAAACAAAACAAAATGAGATTGAAATGGAAAAAACAGAGGACGCGTTTGAGAACAGCCCGGTTTCAAGTCTGCCAGAATGCTATGTAAAACTTGTTGACGTCTGCAAGAGTCATGTTTGTCATTATTGTGGGAAACAATACTCAACTGCAAATAAGGTCAAGAAACACTACTATAATGTACATAAGAAAAACTGGGGGACTGTAAACTCCAATGAGCATACCAAAAAAGTCACTGTTGACAAAACCACAGAGATTGAACAGAAAAAAATGAGTGGAAAATATACATGTCCTCTCTGTCCGCAGCTTTTCATGCACTCGCACAACAGGGCTCGTCATCTGCGAAAATGTGTCAGACAAGCGATGCATGGAGGAAAGGGAAAATATGGCAGCAAATATAAATGTCCCTTGTGCCCTGCTGCCTTCACTTTATCATCTAACAGGTATAGACATGTTAAAAACATTTGCATCAAAGAATGTCTCATTCAACTTGCAAAGCAGAGGGTGAAGTCAAAAGTCCCAAAAACTGCAACCCAGACAGCACTTCCAAAAATGGGACACAAATGCAATTTCTGTCCAGCTATTTTTTCTTATAAGTCTGGAAAGTACAGACATATGAAGAAACATCAGCTGTTTAAAACCACTGGTAAATTGTTCAGGGTCAGGAAATCAATATTCTCTCCTACCTCTGTACCAGCGCCATCAACTGTACCCGCGCCATCAACTGTACCAGCGCCATCAGCTGTACTAGCAGCATCAACTACTGCAAAGACTGAGGGGTGTAATGATACAAATCTTTCCCTCAGCTGTCGCTTTTGTGGAAAAAGTTTCAGCACATCGGTATCACTGAAGAAACATCAGTACCATCACAAAGGTGAAAAACCATACCGCTGTTTGGAATGTGGAAAGAAATTCAAGAAACATGCATACCTGATTAGTCACAAAATGGTTCATCAGCGAAGGATACAATGCACTGTTTGCAGAAAGATTCTTCCAACTATCGGGGAATTGATCCAACACAGAAACTCCCATCCTAAAAAAGGAATGCTTCAGTGCCCTGACTGTCCAATGCAGTTCCAGTATCCTGCATATCTCCTTAGACATTCAGTCACCCACAAAAATGAAAAAAACAAGGCACTGCAGACAGAAGAGAAACCACCATTTCAAACACAGCAGTCCTTGGCATCTTTGAAAGAGCAGGATGAACCAAATCAGCACCAGTGTTCTTTATGCATGCAGGAATTTGATGAGGCTCAAGCACTTCGAAAACATTGTTTGAAACATATATCTCAGTCCTCCTCATACAAGTGCCCATTTTGCAAAAGGAATTTCACTTGTCGTCGCAATTTGGTTCGCCACATGACTATACATACTGGTGCAAAACCTTTGTCCTGTGGTACCTGTGGAAAACGATTTTTCAGGAGCTGGTATCTTAGACTTCACCTCAAAAAGTGTTCACCTAGCGAACTTCAGGATGCTGTCACCTGTGTATCAGACAGTAACCCTAAATGTATTCAAGTTAACGTTGAAAAGTGTTTAAATAGTGAACCTAAGCATGTTTTCACCAGTGAGTCAGACAACAAGTCTAAGGAATTATTTAAGTGTTCCTTTTGTCCACGCATATTTGCGAGGAGGAATCGCTTGATAAATCATCACAGAGGTCACAAGGCAAATTCGCTGCTCTGCTGCTTAAACTGTGGGCAATTCTATGGATATACAAAATTAACTCCACATCAAAAAACCTGCCTACAGACATCAGAGCGCACAACTGACTTACCTAAAGATGACTACGAGAAAACCATTTCACAGACAAACAAAGTGCAATGCAGCCAAGACTTGCAGTCCAGTGCAATTGAGAAGCTTCAGCATAAATGCCCTCACTGTCCACTAAGGTTCAAGTACAGATCAATACTCTTAAGACATGTTGTTTCACATACTGGTCTTCAACCCTATACGTGTATGCACTGTAGCAATAGATATGCTTCTCAGTCAATGTGTTTGCAGCATGAAGCGTTTTGTGATGGTGTTAACAGAGAAGGGCAGACAAACGTCGAGAGTGATGCTGCAACAAATTTGTCAGAAATGTCTAGTTTGAGAGAAGCACAGAAGCCACAAGCAGAAGGTGAATTCAAGTGCAAATTCTGCACCAAGACATTCATGAAAGCCCGAAACCTTAGACGTCATATTTTGACACATACCGAAGTCAAGCCCTATCGTTGCAAAGCCTGTGACTGCTGTTTTTCAAGATACGATCACTTGAAAGTGCACCAGGCTCGCTGTAAAGGGAAAAGACAGCGCTTAGAAGTCTGTATACCCAAAATCAGCTTAGATGATATTGGGAAAGGTTGGCAAAATAAATTTGGTTATCAGTCTTCGGAAAAGCAACAGGCATTTGAGTGCAATGTCTGTTCAAGATCATTCTCAGTTCAGTCTGAACTTTCGCGACATGTGGCCATGTTTCATGCTACGAAGTCATTTCCGTGCACACGGTGTGGCAAATCATATGCTCATGAATCAACTCTGAAAAAACACAAGAAAATGAAAAGGTGCAGAAGACTCTCCATTGAGACAAAGGCCTCTGTTGATCCACCCACTGAAAATGTGACAAAAGTGGTGAAAAGTAAAATTCTGCAGAGGATCCAGCCTTTTTTTAACAAAAAGTATAAACATGTCTGCAGTTACTGCCCCCGAGCTTTTCACTGCAGCTGGCAATTAAGAGTGCATACTCGCCTCCACACAGGTGAGAAGCCATATAGCTGTGATGATTGTGGTGAGAAATTTATACGGAATGATTACTTGCAGCGGCATTGGGCAAAATGCACTAAGAGAGTGGGGCAAACTACTAGTGTGCTTTGTGAACGATGTGGAAGGTTCTTCTCAAAAGACAAGATTGAAAATCACAGGAAAGGCTGCATTGCAGCCGCAGTCTCAAAGCCAACAGCTTCCCAAATTAGTCACTCAACTCCATTAAAGGGCTATTCCTGTGCATACTGTGCCTCACATTTTTTGCTGTTTTCTCAGCTCCAAGAACACTTTTTAAATGCACATAAACTAGATACATTATCAAACCCAACAGTGTCTGCTGTTCCCCTACAACAACATCTATCAAATCTAGGAAGAATCAAAGAAGAGCCTTTGGAGGAAAAATGTGACAAACAGCACAGTGATGGTGCTAACGTCTTGTGTAATCTTGATCCCTGTCTTGAAGCTGAGATTCATAAGCCATTTCCCTGCTCAGACTGCAATTTGAGATTTGTAAATAAAGCTGGACTAATTGGTCATCTGCGTGTCCATGCAAAGGGGTATCCTTTTACCTGTAAAACATGTAAGAAAGGCTTCTGGAATAAAAATCTACTACGTAATCACTCCAGGAAATGTCTTCGACTTGCAACTCATGCTGGGACTACTTTAAAGCCGGGCTCTCTGGACCTGAATGAGTCTATTCTAGTTTTTAAAGAAGGGTCCCAAACAACTGGCACAGGAGTTTTGCAGACCAAGTCTTTATGCAACGACGACACGCCATCACAAAAGTCAAAAGGAGACCAGGACCAAAGCAACTCATGTGTACAAAAGGTTGTACAGTACCAATGTTCAGAATGTGATAAGAGCTTCACAGATGGCTTATTGCTAATTAGTCACCTAGAAGACCATGGAAGACAGGAACAGGAGAAAAGGCGCAATACATGTTCAAAGTGTGGGCGGGAATGTTCCAGCCAAGCCAATCTTGAAAGACACATGAGGATACATGGCATTAAAGAGAAATATTCTTGCCCTGACTGCTCCAAGAAGTTTGACACCCCAGCTGAATTTGAAGCTCACAGAACATGTCATGACCCAAATAGATCATTTGCTTGCAGAGTATGTAACCAGAGATTTTTGACAAAACCAGACTTACTTAGTCATTACAGTGAAGAACATCCAAATGAAATATTTAGTTGTCGTTACTGTAAGAGGATCTATTCAGCCAAAAAATCGCTGTTGAAACACTACAGAATATGGCATAAAAACGAACAGAAGGATGAAAATATTGATGATACTGTACAGGAGAAAGTAAGCATTGAACAACAATCCAGCAGTCCAGACAGCACCACTGATGAAAGTGATGAAGATTGTCAAGATGAAAGTAGTGGTAGTGATGACAGTGACTCAGCACCATACTTCCCATGCCATGTCTGTGGCAAGACATTTACAACATCAGAAAGCCTTGAGGATCATCAACGATGTCACCTTGGCGAAAAACCACATGAATGTGCAGAATGTGGTAGATGTTTTTACCAGGCATCCCAGTTGCAACAGCATCAAAGAATGCACAAATCTGAATTTCAGTGTCAGACATGTGGCCGGGGCTTTGTCTCCCTCTTTGCATTGCGTAAACACAAGCATACTCATGGCAAGAGTCGTCCATATCGTTGCCCCAAATGTCAGCTCAGTTTCACAGGACCGGCACAGCTGGCAGAACACATGTCTACCCACCGTGAAGAGACGTTTCCTTGTGACATATGCAATCGCATATTTTCCTCGAAAAGTAGTCGAGCAGAGCATAGGAAAATCCACTCTCTGGCAGGTGGTCGTGTCCTATCTTTAGTTCCCCCAGAAAAACAGGAAAAGTCAACTTCTCTGTCTGAATGTTCTTCAGTCTCAACAGAACTTAAATATCGCTGTGGAATTTGTAGCACGCGTTTCAAAGATCCGGAGGAGCTTTCTGAACATGGTTGTATGGCAGCCAAAGAGCGATCATATTCATGTCTGGACTGTGATAAACACTTTCTGCATGCATCTCACCTGAAAAAGCACCAAGCCTCCCATCACCGCATCCCATCACAGTCTGGTCTATATCTGTGTAATCAGTGCAGCACTAGTTTTTCCTCCTCTCAGCATTTTCTCAACCATTTGAAGAATCATGATAATGCTGATGCTGCTGTAGAAATTAAAGATGGAAAAGGCACAGATTCAGAAAGGCTTTCACTTGTGTTCATATGTCCAGTTTGCCATCAGCATTTTACCAAAAGCACTGATTTGATCAACCATTTCCCAGTGCATTCTGAAGGTGCCTTTGAATGCAAAATTTGCAAAATGACATTTCCCTCCAAAAGTAAGCTTGATGAACATGAACAATGTCATCTGACTGCAGCTACTCAATTTGAATGTACAATGTGTGGCCAGAGCTTTTTGGGGAGGGATGCTTTCCGTCAGCACCACTGTTCCCATAAACAGCATTCAAAAATTGAGTACTTGGACCCATCAGCTAGGAAGTCACCAGTATCTACAGAGCAAGCAGCAGGAGAGGATGAGGAGATTGATGTTATTGGTGATGACTTGCATAACTGCCCTGTTTGCTCTAAGCGGTTCCCCTCCCAAAGTGGTCTCTTGGAGCATCAAAATAAATATCATCCAAATGAAAAGCCATTTAAGTGTGAGCATTGTGGAAAAACCTTTGCCTTGAGGCGGTACCTAAAAGAACATGAGCGGCGGCATCGTCTGAAAATGCCAGCTCAAAACAAAGACCACCCTGTGGAGAGCAAGTTTGAATGTTCTCAGTGCAGCAAAATGTTCAACACAGCACAAGATCTGTCTTTGCACATGCGAATGCATGCTGAAAAACAAGTTGGAGAGTATCGTTGTGATATGTGCTACAAGTCTTTTACTCTGTGGTCTCATCTTAAGCAGCATCAAGAAAGTCACGTAGGACAAGTTGTATATGAGTGCACAGAGTGTGACAAAGCCTTTGCTTTTCCTCACCTACTGGAGGAACATCAACATACTCATAGTGAGTCCTTTGTGTAATGTGTTCCCTTTGAATAGTTTCAAGAAACTAAGATCTTGGATCGTGTCATTATGACACAGCAACCTCTCATGTATGTGTTTTGAGTCCTTGTATTGAAATTTGTATTCTAATAACAAGCCACATTGTTTCTTGAAGGTGTTTGTAAATCTATGAGCTCATACACAATGTACATTAGTTTAATATTTTGTGTGATAAGTATACATTTTGATGGGGTAAGCTGTGTGAGCAAATTCTGGGATAAAGAATCGACATTTTGATCTGATGTCATGTTTGACACTTCTTTTTTTTTTTTTTTAAATACTTTGTCAGTTTGTTGATACTGTAAAATAAACACCAAGATGGTGATTTTTAGCCATTTGTATTTTCTATAGTATGACATTTACTGTAGATATCATTTTGCAGCTTCCTGTATCCTTGTTTCATAACTTTAAAGACTCATGGGTTGCAGTTTTTGATAGAAAAGTATCTTGTACAGACATTTAAAACACATTCTAAATGAATATTCTTTTCACTTGAAGTATTGCTTTTCTTAAGAAATATTAGTTGCTCTCTTTTGTGTAATAAAAATGTTAACTGAAAGACTAAATTGTGTGTCTTTTATATTTTTTCTCTGCAATTATTATAATATGTAGAGGACGGTTCAGAACATTTGTATTTCCCATATCACTGTATATCAGTATATCCTGTATTTAGCAGGTAAACATTATGAAAGCAGGAATGTTTTTTGCTTTTTTGTTTGTGAATGTTGTTTCTTTAAAATTGTGCTGGTAAGCCTCATAGTTTGAGTAGTCATCCAGAAGTTACTTAAGCACCCCAAATTTGAGAGATTTAGCATTGATTCTGCAAGAAAATGACTCCCAATAAAGATGCAACCACAAAGTATTTATTCAACACTGATGCCTTAATTTCATCCTATGTAATTTCATTGTTGAAATGTTGTGGCAATAACCAGAACATTTATGTATGTCTTAAGGCTGTGTTTGAAGATAAGTGCACTTTTATCATAATATGACATTTTTGACATGATAGAATTGTTTTTGGATTTTTAAAATTAAAGTTCCTGGAGAGCAATGGTTGGCCAGGGGAGGAAGAGTTTGCTGCATAAGAGCAAGATTTAAGCTTTGCAGCTGATCAACACGGTGAGGCATGGTATCACTGTCTCATGTCTTATATTTGCCTGAGCACTGCTCACCCCTGATCGTAGTGGATGTGTCTTAATGATGATGATCGACTCACAGTATATGTATATGTTTTGTTTTTTACATTATTACCATTTGCTGACACAAATGATGTGGCTTATTTGGAAAATAATAGTGTTTAACTGAATGACGTATGCTTTTCTCATTTCATATTTTCAAAGTATTCCCATGTATGGCAGTATATTAATATGCAGTTTACAGTATCTCATATTTACATAAGAATGAAACCAACTATTATGAATTCTTCAAGTTTTGATGTTCATGGTGCACATGAAAATGTAGCCTTTTAAAAATATATGCATGCAGTGCCTTTTTGCATTTCTGCACATACATAAAATATAATGGTGATACCAAGCAATAAATGCATAATTTACATTTATATTATATATACATTTGCAGCAGTTGGCTTCACTAAATTCTAGCAGGCCTGGGGCCCCCAGCTAAGAGGGTCCCCAATAGCTATGGATAATAAATATAAAATTCTTTTTAATTCTAACTTTGACCTTTTGTTTTATACTAACACTGTGTGAAAATGACCCAAACTTGGCACGGGCTCTTAAGACTCTCCAGAAGATTGAGATGATTTACACGTTTTTAAACTAATGTGAAACACAATCAGAAAATATTAATAAAGGATTATCTTATCTTATCTCTTAAACAAGATGTATTAAATGTATTAAATTACCTGTCAATCAAGTTGGTAACAATAGCAACTTCTTAGCCTGCAGTTAAATTTTGGTGGTAAGGAGGCCCTGAAATTTAAATCAAGATCACAGATTTGACCTTGAATGCTTAAAAAGCCAAGAGAGGATGTGCAATATCATTATTTTTCTGTATTGTTTTCTGAAGATAATGATTCATGGAACATTTTTCTCAAGATCTCGAGAAAAAGACCTCTTAGATGACACACATTTAATATTTTCTGTAGCAAGTCATAAACCTATTTCAGCCTGCTTCAGGTCTTGATTGAACAGAAATGTGTCATACTGATCAATATATGCTATTCTGCCATTGCTAAAGGATGATAATTCTAGCGATGATTAAGCTGTGGCTGTAATATCTGCAGATCTCGATCTTGAGAAAACAAAGGTTACTTGCCCGAGATCTTAAGAAAATTCTATCAAAAATTCATCAAGTTTGAAAATGGCTGAATAACGCTGCCTTAAACTACGAGAGAGGAGAGATGGCATCCTGTGTTGATTAAAAATAAGATGTGGCCACAACTTATTGACGTGGAAACGAGACAATTATCAAGAAGTTGTGGCATTATATTATCGTAAACCACAAGGGAACAAGATCTTCAGGACATCTTCATAGACTTTACTGAAGCTATTTCAATGTATTTTAAAGTAGGAATGACATACAAAGATACAATAAAGTCATTAACTTTGGTCATGCTATTTGTTTTGGCTCCTGAAGCAGCATCGGTTTGGAATCCAGACTCCACAGACCACAGAAACGGCAGGGTTGGCTTGATGCTTACATTGGCAGTCACTTGGTATATTAAAAGACACCTATGACACCATGGCAATGTTTGGATTGGAGATATTTGGCGTTCACTTACCAGGTCTGTAGGCCCATTAATGGACCCATATGGAACCTTGTGCTATTTCTTCAACAGCACAACAATAAAAGTAATGCACACCACAATAAAAGTTTAAGGTATCTGGTGGATTCCTAAATTGAACTGTGTTATGCTACAATGACAGTAACCTTGTAAAATCAATTTTCTTTGGGTACTTTTTTTCCTTATAACGCCCTGCATGAAAATCCCTGCAACATTCTCGCAGCTGGTTCAGGGTAAACTGTAATGGAAAAAAAACTTCCTGGGGCAACAGTGAACATAATTGTATCTACGTAAACCTCCATAACGAACCGTTCAAAGACCTAAAGACCTGTTGAATGTATGCCGAATATCTCCAGTATGCTCCTACTTACAAAAAAAACAATAATGGCAGTGACCTAGTTTGCACGTAAATGAACTGAAAAATGACGATCAAAGCGCAACAGCTTGCTTATTGTTGCTCTGAGCCAGAGGATCCCATTGATTTCATCGATAAACAGGAAGAGCATCTAAAAACCTGCAACAGGACCAGGTGCACCCATGCCTCAGGTTTCTGGCTGTGCCCACACTGCATTACTATTTGTGGCCAAGACTTAATTTGAGTTTCTCGTTGTGGGCATGCAGGATGTCACCTCTCTTCTCCCGTTTCCGACAAATGACAACAAACAAGGCAAATTAGGCGGCAAGGATCTGCCCATTGGACCAAATTGCGCATGTTCCGTGCAGACATGCGGATCTTCTCGTTTGTGTTCCGCTTCTGCAGCTGCTCCTCCTGCTCGTGGCTCAGCTTCACACTCGTCCACAGTGGAGCTGAGTGGAGCCACTTTCCCCCTGAGAGTGTGTGCCTCTGCGTGAACAGATGTGTACCCAGACGTCTGTTCATGTCACACCCATCCAGAGTGTACCTTCTTCGAGGCATAACGCTGCTGTGGCCGGTGAGTGACTTCTTAATGTTAGGTTATTGTGCAGAAGCTGATCCGTGGTTTGTGTGGAAAATAGCCTGCTAGCTGCCGCTTTCACGGCCCTGTCTTGGAGCGTGGTCGATTACCTCCCCTTGGTTAGCTTTCAGTAGCGAACTCGCCGCAACATTAGCACAACGCTCAGTATGGTAAGCTGGTGTTCGCCACCAAGAACTCTAAATTAAAGAGAGAGCCAAGTTAGACATAGATCGCAGGATGCAAAATGATACTGATCTGTCAGAAGAGATGTTTTGTAATCGAAATGCCCGTTAGCAATGTGATAGTCGCTAGCAAGCTAACCGTATTGCGCGGTGTTTTTGCATCGTACGGTTATTGTTTTTGTGAAGTAGCAACACTGCCGCTATTTGCGTTGTTGTGTTTGTGACATTAACGTGGAGTTTGATGGTTTACTGTTTCCTGGTTGAATTGGTTGTCGTGTGCCGCAGGCATAGCTAAGTAGTGCTAACTGCAAATGTGGGCTCTCTCCATTGAAATGAGTCGGGAGTGCTGCACTATGATCACCTCTCGAAGCGTCACTCAGAAGTCTTGGCAATTACTCAAGTTTGAGTGTTGCATACCTGAAAGCTTCACATCCTTACATTTACATAGACACTGATGTAAATATTAATGCAACACTTACTAAATCAATTATGATAATTATTGAATTTAAATGGTAGTGTAAAGTCTTGGTGAGCATCTCAGTGTTGTTCATTGGTGTCTGCACCAGTCACCAGGCCCACTGTACCAAATGATAGGGAAAACCATAACTGTCCGTCCCTACTTTGGATCTTCTACACCTCCTAAAGCATACAGTATATTTGGCATATTCTTTCAAGATTCTTTCGTTTTTTGTGATAAACGACATGCAGTTTTAGATTGAAATATTCTCTCACTCGTTGCGTAAATAATCCCACAGGAATATGGCACGATAGCAGGAAGTCAGGTCCGTTGTGAGCGTTGAAAGCACCCATCAGTTTTTTCTATACCTTGTTGGTCTGCCTCCCAGCCACCCTCAGGAGCATAGCGCCAAAGAGCCTCTGACACTGCACTCCTGGGATGTTTTCCCATTTCTCAGAAGGGCCTGATGAACATGCTGCGATTCTGCTTTTAGAGGAACGTGTCTCCTGAAGTTCTGCACTATTGGTGTTAGCTGAAAGAGAACACATGTCGGCCAAGTACTAAGACTAAGCTGTACCTTGACGGGCTTCGTTAAAGTGGACTGGTCAGGCATTGTTCCACAGAATGATTTTGGTGTGATTGGCAATTTCAAATTCTAAATTGTACAAGATTAGTTGCCAGTCATATGTTTTAAGACTTGAAACCTTTCGCAGTGCACACAAAATAGCACAGAATATAACATAAATTCTTCTTACTCCATAGTATGTTGCTTTTATTCTTGTCTATTGATATACACCCATCCGCCACAACATCAAAACCACTGACAGGTGAAATGAATAACATCGATCATCTCTGTCAATGGCACCTTGTCAAGGGGTGGGATATATTAGGCAGCAAGTAAACAGTCATTTCTTGAAGTTAATGGGTTGGAAGCAGGAAAAATGGGCAAGCCTAAGTATCTGAGCAACTTTGACGAGAACCAAATTGTGATGGCTAGACGACTGGGTCAGAGCATCTCCAAAGCGGCAGGTCTTGTGGGGTGTTCCCGTTATGCAGTGGTCAGTGCTGCTGCTAACGTCTTGGTGCCAGATGCCACAGGACACCTTCAGAGGTCTTGTGGAGTCCATGCCCCGACGGGTCAGAGGTGTTTTGGCGGCACGCGGGGGACCTCCACAATATTAGGCAGGTGGTGTTAATGTTGTGGCTGATCGGTGTATAGATAGATAAATAGATAGATAGATACTTTATTAATCCAGAGGGAAATTCGTAGGAAACCATGGTTAACAACGGTGAAATAAATGGGGTAAATTTTAAGCTTTCCTGTTTCCAAGGGGATGAGTGGCAGAGCAGGGCCAATATGTGACTGAACAATACAACTTAATTACATTAAAATAGCAGCAGTTAATATACATGTATCTTTAAAAATGTTACTGTATAAACATTATTTTACTCAACAGGAAGTCTATGGAGTAGATCAAGCAGAGAGGTGCTCATCCCCTGGCATTATTTAGTTAATTAAATTGCAGCCTTTCGTGGTTTAATAATCGCACATTTGTGCAGTCCCACACATTACATATACACAGAGTTAAAGTAAACTCGAAGGATACCCTCACAATGTATTGAAACATTTTAACTTTAAGTTGTATCTGTGCACTCCAGTTGGTAACGGCATTTTGTTTGTTTTGCGTCATTTACAGGAAACCGCCTTGCGTGACCGACGCACGTGGATTGCCTCATATGTTTGGCTGCCATGATGCTTGGTTTGCAGGGAAACGCTACATCCCCCAAAGTGTATCGTTGTGTGGCGTGTTCTGCCACCTTCACTGGACTGGCCTCCTTGCTAGTACATCAAGCAAGTCATGCAGGCACACTCTCAAAGGTCACCGGTACAACTCCGAGCCAGCCTTCCATCAACCCACACGAGACATTGCATCAAAGAAAGGACTCCTCCAACCAGCACGCAGTTCCGCTGACACTCTTACCCGAGGGTCCCGCGACATCTTTTTATATTTGTGATTGTGGCGAGGAGTTTCAGGATTTCTGTCTTATGCTTGAGCACAAGCGTACACATGTCCCTCCCATTCAGCTACAGCAAACCATGGATAAAAATAGTGCTCAGGCTCATAAAGCTGAGTGTGATAAAGTTCTTCCTGCCCAACATCAATCATTCAATCCACCTGTGACCCAGCCAGTTTTGGGTGGTCTTGGGTGCCCCTCTACATCAAGGATGCCTGCTATTGAACTACCCACTCTAACAGATCAGAAAGCAGGTGCAAGCCTGGAGGATGGAGTTGCCATAGCAACCACTCATCAGGGTCAGTGCAAGCCCCACCAAGACCCCAAGGAGAAAGAACTTGAGAAGATGTCAAGTATAAAGCCATTGCCAGAAGCTGGAAAGGACACATCTCTCCAGCACAAAACCAATTCTGTTCTTGGCAGTACACAAGGAGAAAGGTTACCCCAAAATAACACTCTAATGAAGCTGTTGGCATCAGCCTACATGAAAAGATTGCCTTCTCTTCAAGCTCAAGCTCAAAATCAAAATAACAAAACAGTCATTCCCAAACAGGAATCCATACCAGTTGATATAACACCGGGAGCAAAAGCTGAGGTGTCACCTATCAAGGATCTGTCTATTGCACAGTTAAGGCGCCTACTCACGAAACCCGGCATAAAGACAAAAGCTCCATCTATTGGTAGGATTCTTGAGTCCAGTAAGAAGAGGATTGTGTCACTCACAAAGACATTTTCTCCCGTTGTGCTGCTTGAAACTCGTCAAAAGCTCATGGATCCGAACAGCACTGGCAAAGAAGGTAGATATCAGTGTGGTCGCTGCCGTAGGGTCTTTCAGAACTTAGACACACTGACAGAGCATCACTTTCTGCATAAAAAAGAGAGAATTAAATGCTGCCGCCGCTGCAAACAGCTGATAATTGGGAAGCTGCCTTTTACAGACAATCACGTATGCCCTCAATCTGCAGGAAAGGCCATGCACCAATCCAGCTCGTTATCAAGCAAATTACCTTTTGCCCAAAAATTAGAGCCATTCCATAGTCTAAATCATACAAAAAAACTTTTCTTTTGTCCATTGTGCAAGCACAGCTACTCACGGAGGTATAACCTCAAAACGCACAAGTGCCAGGGCCCGCGGTCGGCTCTCACTCGACATACTAATCCCTCCATTCAAAAAGTGTTATTTTTGAGATCAAACAGCAAAGCCAATACTAACATGAATATTACAGACGGATCTCAAATTTCCAAAAGTGTGGCTGTGGGCACCGAAATAACTGGTCAAATCAAGGAAGAGGTGACTCGCCCGAATTCAGAGCAGCCTGCTGTTTCAGAGTTGGCTTGGTCTACCCCAGCTCAAAGCTTCTTGCCTTTCAGCCCCAAAACGTCCACTGAGCAGCACGAGGATCCTCCTGCAAGTGGGACCTCACCACCACAGGGAGATGATGACAGCTGGGACACAGCAGCAGATAACAATGAAGACAGTGATGAAGGGCAATGGACAATGCCCTTGGATGATGAAATGGAAATGCTTAGTTCTGCTGGGTGTGCTGACCATGACGAAGGGAAAGTTGTAAAAACTGAGCATACAGAGGCTGCTCACAGTAGTTTGCGCTTCTTTGTCAGAAATGGTGTAAAGCGTTACCCGTGCAACAGGTGTCAGAAAACGTACAGTCGGCAATCTACTTTAAGGCGTCATCTACGGCTATGTGGGTTTAGGCCTCATGGATTTGGGACTATATCACAGAGTAGTAAAGTGGGAGCCATTCCACTGAATACCAACAACACGAGACCTATGTTTGATTGTTTTGTCTGTGGCAAAACCTTCAATCGCAAAGATAATATGATGGTTCACAGAAAGAGATGTCAGTTACAACGGACCATTCAAGCTGGTTTGGAGAGAGGGACTGTGGACAGAGGGACTGTGGAGAGGGGGACGTTGCAGCAAGGTTTGTCAGGCAGTGCAACGGAGAGTCAAGCCCAGGAGGAGGATGGAGGAAACTGGGGTATCATGTCTCTGCCCTCTGTACTTCCAAGGAGGGTGACGTGCGAGTGCGGGGTGGGATTTACATCTCCAAGGCTTCTCCTGGAGCATTTACAGAAGCACGCGCAGGAGTCGTATACATGTCCGACTTGTGGAGAGACAGTAAATTCCTGGGCAGACTATGAAGTCCATCTGCAGATTCATATGCATCCTCACAATCAGCTGTTGAAAGGATTGCAACCACAACGCTCACAACCTCTGTTACTTAGATTCCGACAGCAGCCGCCTCAACAGCAGCCAGCTCAGCAAGGGCATCAGCCAGCTCAGCAAGGGCATCAGCCACCACCGAAGCCGCCAAGCACAGTGCCGCCTCCAAACTCGGATAAAAACAAGCAACGGGTTGCGTGCTCGAGATGCGGCAACACCTTTTCTGGTCGCTGTTCGCTGAGAAAGCACATATCTTTGAATCGTTGTAAAGGCGGACGGGTTGCAAATCCACCAAAGAACTATCACTGTTCCCACTGTAACACTGACTTCCCGAACACAATCAGTCTGATTTTCCATCAGAGGAGTGGGGTTTGTAAGCCCACCATCAAGCCTGTGCGTTGCCCTCTTTGTGCACGCTGGTTTGGCACAGTGGATGACTTGCAGAAACACCTGGTTACTCACAAACAGTCTGAATCCTTTCGCTGTGATGTGTGCCAAGGTACATACCCGAACCTTAAATCCCTTAAAAACCACCGCAGGAGGATTCATCGCATCTTGGTTGGAAACTCTGTGCCAAAAGCAGAACAGCTGACATCATAACGACAATTGCGTTTTCCTGACAATTTTGTAAAATGTGTAAATATTACACAGGAGTGGCTGCATTTTTGTCAACTTTTTTTTTCTTCACTTCTATTATATTTAGTTTATACTGACGGTGACAAATTTTTACATTGTGCAGCTACACAGTGCTAAAATACCCTTTGATTGTGTTGTAGAAGCTGGCTCTGTAAAAACAAAAGCTTTTCAAGAAAATGTTCTGTTTAACCAAGTTCACCCATATACTCTGTAGGCTCTGTAGCCTGTAAGTGTTAATTAGTATTTGTTAATGCTAGTTTAGGCTTTAATACAGATAGTGGTGTTTTTGTCCCTGATGGTAATAAAAAATAATATGTGCATTCATTATGTAATTTCATTTCATGTGGTCTTAGATCTTAAAGCTTACGCAGTGGGGGTGAAAGCCATCAAAATTTGTCAACAGAACACTATTCAGTGTGTAAAGAGCAGCATGTTCATAAAACAAGATTTTACAGTGCTGTGAGCTATAGAATGTTTTCATTTAGAACCACTTCTACCCAGCTTCCCAAGTTAACGCTATACATTTGGGAATTGTACTTTGGGTTGAATTTTCCTTAACATTATATGCAGGAGTGGACCAGATAAACGCAGTACAGTAGCCCTGCAGTAATGGCCAGTTGTTTAAACTCATGATGATCATTTTCAAGTTTTTTTCGCCCCTGTCAGATGTTTTGGTTCAACGCAAATCATCTTGTTTTTCTACTGTGAACTTTTTGTTAGGTAATGTTCGTGAGAGTTGACGCTAATGCGATTTTCATGTTTGGCATTCTATAGTATATAAATCTGAGATGCCCTTATCGCTTTGCATAATTTTCATGTGTTTGCTACAGATGTATTAGAAATTTACAGTGAGTACAAAAAGTCGACACCTGCGCAGATATTAGTTTTTTTGTGATGAAAAGCCTGAAATAACTCAAAATGTCTGCTGCACTAAATGGCATTCTCTAAATCAGAATATCCCTTCAAAGTCGATGACAGCTGCAGGAATTTCTGTTAGGAACTGGTCACTCCATACATGGAAAAAAAATCCAAAAAAAATGAAAGACATTTCTTACAAACATGAACATTAAAGCTCATCTAAAATTAGCAAAAATGTACACAGAATGTCTTCTGGTGTGATATCTTGAAGTGGTAAAGGTCAAAAAGATAAATATTACTTGTAGCGGTATGCATTGTTAATTTAATTTTTTTCCAAAAAGAGTAACTTGAACTCTGCTGGTTGCAAGGACATGTTAAAGGTGGAAAGGGGCCAGTCCTGATCCCAGAGCAATAGTCCAGGTAAGTGGATAAGGATGGTGGTGGGGGGAAGGGCAGTCCACAGGGCAGAGTGGCAGATGGGAGTCTGGGAGCCCTGTGAATCAATATAGTCGACGCCTGCTGGGGTGGGGAGCCTTCTGGCGTGGAGACGGCACAGCAACCAGGAGATCTGGAGAAACAGAAAGCCAGCTACTGTGCCCCATCCTCTGACTATACTCACACTACCACTGACCAACTAGGCTAAACTAAGGCTATGCTGAGCCTATCTAAACCTAAACTAAACTTAGGCTTGCTTATCACTCTCCTGCAAAAGAGACTGTTCACATCCTGTTTATCGGCAGTTTAGTGACATTCAAAGTGTAACAAAAAAAAATGCGTTTTTAGTCTGGATTTAAAGATGACGAGAGTTTGCCTCTTGACATTACACACAT